>JAVRFV010000157.1:236116-389991 GCA_032716605.1 Paralithodes platypus | reverse complement strand
GCTCGAACCATCAAAGCCCTACTATTACGCATCTCATCACTGATACTCTTGATACCAATTGTCTCCTCAGCTCTTCACTAGTTATCCTATTTTGCACTTTGGCCCAACACATCCATCTTGCCATTCTCATTTTGTTACGTTCCATTCTATTGATATCATCAGCATTGACAGGCCATGTTTCTGAAACATATGCCATTGTGCTTCTAACACATGAAACATACACCTTTCCCTTCTAAGGGAGAGGGAGCCTTCTCATAGTAAGTAGTGGCAATAGTCCTCTGAACATTCCCCAGCCTCGTCTAATTCTGGCGATAATGGCGGCCTCGACCCCAACACTGGCAGAGATGGTAACTCCCAAGTAGCAAACCTTGTCCACCGTCTCTAGTGCCTCGTTGACAAAGTTAAGTCTCAAGATGATCATTGATCACAAGCTCACCGTTGCATACTGTGCATACAAATTTCCCAACTTCGGACTTCTTCCTTGGTAGGGGTTCCTTTATTCTAGTTATTCTAGTGCAGTTCATCTTCCCGTGGTGTACCAACAGTAGCAGACGCTACACTGTATTGAGTGTGCGCCCACCCCATCTGTACATACTGCACATGGGTATGCACCACTTTGTTCTACCTTTCCAAGTTCCCAAAACTTTATTTATGCTCGGTGGCTGATTTCAGATCAATTTAAATTTTGAAGATGTCAGACCATCATTGCCAATAAAAATAGACAGAAAAAGAGCTGGTGTAATGCCGCCTTTAGCAATAATATTCCCAAAATGTTGGGGGGGAAGGTTTACGGAAGAATGAATAAGGAATAAAGACTAATCTAACAGTGTCATTGATTCCTCAAAATAGTCATGGATGCCAGTTCTGCACTCATCAATTTCTTAATATACCTATACACCCTTCAGGAATAAGAATTCCATATAAAATCTCTATGCGCCAGGTTTTATCCAGGTCTTCCACCTTTCATATTAACTATATGTTTGCTATACCATTTGTGGGTGTAGAGTGCCAAAAATGAGCGAGGGTAGATTCTCCAGGATGGCCCCAGTTTGTATCCCGAGGCACTTCTTCAAACTAAATAAACACCTTCCCAGAACCCCTTTCAAACAAAAATGATGTATTACTTTTTATTTTAAGATATCATTTGCAAATTTTCAGTGGAATAATGATAACCTCTAATTGCAGCTTGCTGCCACTCTCCAGGAAAATTATCCCAGAATAGGGCGAAGCCACTAAGGATGACCAAACTAATGAGGGTAAACATACGATTTGCGGATGTAGAATGCCGAAGAGGAGTGAGAGTAGGTTCTCCAAGATGGCCCCAGCACTGAACCCTGCAGCCACACCAGCAGACACACTCAGCACAGGGGTACCGCACACTTGGTACTTTCCAACTCTCCCGTTGTAGTCCGAACACCAGACTAGAGGCAAAGTACATGCCAACCACGATAACAAACGAGGGTCTGAAAATATAATTATTTTGGTAAATGGTTACATAATAATTAGATAATGCCCACCACCACCTTGCATTTAGGAAGATATACTATTCCATTGCATTACTTCATAGATAACTTTGATAGTAAATGCTGCTTCAATTATATCACCTCTGTGCATCATTACCGCTGATCAAAGCGTTTGTTGAATGAATTATATCACCTCCGTGCATCATTACCCCTGATACAAGCGTTTGTTGAATGAATTATATCACCTCTGTGCATCATTGCCCCTGATACAAGCGTTTGTTGAATGAATTATATCACCTCTGTGCATCATTACCCCTGATACAAGCGTTTGTTGAATGAATTTGTTTCTAATTCTTCTATTTTAAGAAAAAAAGAAAAAAAAAACACAGATAAATGCCATACAAAGTGCTTGATCAAATTCATCTAAGCCTTGATAACATATAGGTCATGTTCGTGTCTATAACTATGGGCTGTAAGGACAAGTTACTCAAGGTACTGGGGTTCTCGAAAAGGGGCTCCAGTCCTGAAAATGTACTTGACTTGCAGTGTGCTGGCTTAATAATCCAGAAGGGTTGATAGCCTCTGAATTCCTATTTCAACCAACTAACAAGTTACTTAACCCGTTCAGTACCAGTGATGTCCTTTTCATTATATTCTGGCAACTGTTAGATGACTTCATTCAGGATTAGGAAGGACCTAACAATTTATAGGCTACAGACTACCTCCTATAATTCTTTGAGCTACCATAGATCCTTTCCAAGTTGAATAATATCGTTTAATTGTGTCCAGACTATGAAGAAAAGAACGTCACCGGTATTGAATGAGTTAATATAATAACACCTGTATAAAGACTGCCATCTATTGTACAGTCAGCCAAATAAGTTATGTATCGGCAACCAGTATATTTTGATCAATAATTGGTATCAGCAATATGGTAAACATGATTTCTTCTTTTCGAGTGAGATAGACAAACCTATTCCTACACTTACCCCCCCCCCCCCTATTCAACATGTAACAGACATTAATAAAGCACAGAGCGAGCCAAACGTAATGACAGCTGAGACATGACTTATTAGCGCTACTGTAAACTCGGATACCATAGTCACTCATAACAATTTGTGGACCCCCTATGGTTTTCTTCATGCAAACATAACTAGGCCTATCCGGATTATTTTTTGTTATTAAATTTGCTTTTCAATAAATAGTATATATAGTTTTGTAGTTGATAAATAGAAAAATATATTCATCAGTTTGTTTCCAGAGATATACTTCCATAATTATAAATAGGTAAAGTACATAAATATTTATGAGTGGGCTAGAGACTATGGTATCCGAGTGTACAGCTTCCGAATATTAGTCGCGTAAAGGAAAAAGTTCCAAGTCCCAGGAGGGAAGGCACCACGACATACCAGTCTTAAGGGGAGACGGGTCGTGTTTCTGGTCCCACTTTTTCCTCATGTTTAGCCCCATTTGTTTTCAGATTTTAAGACCTCGGCCCATTAGTTTGGCAATGTTAAGACTTTTGCCCCATTTCCTTCTCAATATTAAGACTTTTCGTGTTATTTAGGTATCTTATTTTTCCTGGCTAGCGATAGCGAGCCTGTAATTTAGGAGGAGCCAATTTCGCCAACGGCAGTGTTTTTTAGTGATTATCTTGGTCCAGAGTCGAGGGAGGTCGCTTGTATGGCCTATTTCTTAATGATTAGTATCGTTTTCTGTGCAGTTTATATATGCAGTCCCTTGAGACCAGACAGTGGTGAAGTCAAATGTTGAGCTGTAAACATGCATACAATTTATAAGTTTCTCCTCACATCAAAAAAGACCATTGATTCATCCATTTCCCATGTCGAGAGTTCCCGCCATTCACAATAGTGACGTTATGGTAAACACGCCAGTTCTCGCCACATAAAATAACTTTGATAAGCTATATTTCTATGTAGCTAGGACACATTGCTGATCTGCTTGGTGTTAGGGGTATGATACTGAAGTATCATACCCCTAACACCAAGCAGATCCCAATGGACATTGTAGTTTGAATAGGTTTCACTCCTGGAATTCACCTTTAAGGAGACAGTGGTTATTTTTTGGGTCTCTTTAGATATATCATATATATATATTCATTTATTTTTAAGTTTCCTTGCTAAACCTTCATCAAGCTTAAATAAACACTCCCTAGACCCCCCTCCATGATAAATTGTAAATTTTTCAATAGAAAAATGTCCCGGCCGAAGGCAAGTTTCTTTTAAAATTACAGGCTTGCTTTCGCTCGCCAGGAAAAAATTGACACCTATTTGGCATGAAAGGTCTTGATATTGATATAAAAATGGGATGAAAGGTTTTAATATCAACAAACTAATGGGGCAAATGTCTTAAAATCTGAAAACTAATGGGGCTAAACATTAGGAAGAAGGGGGACCAGAAAAACGACCCATCTCCTCTTAACATGTACAGTTCTTCACCACTCCAAGTAACTTCCCATCTATTCTGTATATTCTTAATACTCTCCACCAGGGTTACTAAATTAAGTCCGTTAGATTGTAAATGAATGCCGAACATTGCTAGAATAATGCCCCAATCTCCATAATATCGCTCAATAATTGCTAAAATCTCCGAGTATCGCTAGAATTCATGTCGTTAGATGTGAAAATTTGCCTCTAGATCGAGGTAAATACCTCTAGATCTAGAGGGAAAGTAGCTAGATTGGCAACACTGCTCTCCACATACCTTTTCAATCTACTGGCATAGGATTTCTCCAATCCCAGCTTCCTTGTATCAAGTATAACCAAACTTAACCCTTTGAAGATCGTGACGCATTTTGACAGTTTAATGTGGCTCTCATTCTCATTAGACGATTTTATGCAGTTTAGGAAGGATCTGTGGGAATTATAAGAGTAAAGACAGGGTCAATTAACCCTCTGACTTCCAGATGCCCTTCCTAATCCGAATAAAAGGTCTTATAATAGCCAGAAAAAAATAAATAAATGTGTATTGTATCTTCTAATGTTTTCCAGTAGGAGCCCCAAAGATGAGGTCCTGTAGATGTTATTACTAATAACTACTAATTTCTGCATTAACTCCTCCAACCCCAGCGTCGAGACATATTCGACGGCTATTTATGTAACGCTCAGCCCCAGTGTCAATACCGTAACGACGGCATTCTCTCCCTTATTTACCCCTGTTATATGGGTCAAAAAGGATCACAGATGACCTCTGTGAATGCTTTTATGCATGTATTCCTTCATTAATAACCCATACCATGTCTTTTCAGGAAACAAAACAAATCGAAATTTGCCTGGGTTCTGGGTGTCAATCAATAATAAATCAGCTGGGGTTCAATGGGTTAATTATATTTTACATAATATATACAGGATTTACTGAATTGCTTGACTAAATCCTCACAATCTCTCTAGTTTTGGACCACATATAAAATATGAATTATAGTTTGTTATATAAAAATTGGCAAATTAGTGAAGCTTTATAAAAATGTGTTCATATTAATCACCGCAGCATTCTGAACTTTACCATCAAAATGATAACCATACAAGATATGGGCATAGGATTAACCTGAGCGCGGCGAGCCTATGGTATTTAAAATGTCCCGCTGGGCGTTGTAGTGTTGTGAAAACCCCGACGAATTTCGTCAATTTATGATAAATATCGTTATTACTTATTCAAATGCGCCTATTTTACGTTTAATATGAAGATATTAACATGTAACAACAATAAAACAAGTGGGAATAATATTTGGGGGGTGAAAAAAACGAATTATTGCCGACCTACCAGTCATGAGGTGAGAGGCGCGCGAGACATACACCCTCCCCTTTCAAGGCCTGAAGCCAGACTGATATCTCGCTACTGAATGTCTCAAGCCATGATCTCTATATGCGTCCCAGATTACCTTGAAACCAGGTGGGAGATATTGCCGCGGAAAATAAACCGATAAACAAGGGAATAAGAGGAAAAATAGGTGATCATTGAGGGGGGGGTTGACATATGTGGAGAAGTGATAGGAGGGATGGAGGGGAATTATTATCTCACTTAATCACACATTCAGGAAGAGACTCAGACCAAGAGTGAGAACGGTGGAAATGAGTTACTTGAGAAGTGAGTGCGGAGTTACATGGAGGGATAGACAGACGAATGAGGAAGTAAGAAGGAGGTGTGGTGTGGAGGTAGATGTGCTGGAGAGTGTGAAAAGGAACAACTTGAGATGGTTCGGCCATATGGAACGTATTGAAAGCGAGGGAGAATGACTAAGAGGGTGTACGAGAGCGAGGTGGAAGGACAGAGAGGGAGAGGTGCACCGAAGGAGAGGTGGAAGGATGGAGTAAGAAAGTATATGGATGAAGGCGGTGCTGGTTGGGAGGAGGGGCGTTGACTGACGGGGGCCAGAGGTGCATGGAGGCGGTTCGTTCGTGGCCACGGGGATCACGGCATCAGGCAATAGATAGATAGATAGATAGAATCACACATTCCTTTGTTTTGAGTGCCAGTGGGATGTTTTGAAAGGCTTTTTTTATGCCTTGGCTCATATGAGGACACTCGCCCTCGTAGGATTCAGACTCATATGAGGACGCTCGCCGTTCTTGGGTTAAGGGGATATTTCCACTTGAGGTATTTTTTTCTGGATCCCTTTCTCCCATGTTTGTTTAGCCCATTGTTTTTTTAGATTTTAAGACGTTCGCTCCATTAGTTAAACGATTTTATAAACTTTTGCCCCATTTCTGTAAATTTTAAGACCTTTTGTGTCATTTAGGTGTTTTTTCCTGGCGAGTGATAGTGAGCCTGTAATGTAATAGGAACTGTGCTTCGGCCGAGACATTTTTCTACAGAAAAAACAAATTTATCTTGAAAGGGGGTCTAAGGGGTGTACCTTTACGTTGGATGGAGGTCTAGAAAATAAATTAAAAACCTCCCCTTAAAGTCTAACGGGGCCATCACACATAGCCGGGTTATTTGGTCTTCCATTGCACTCCTCCCCTTGCTGGTGGTCATAGTGGTGAGTGTGCTATTTTCTGTCATTCCGATGTCCCTTTCACTCCCTTTACTGTACAGTCTCCCCTTCAGGTTGTAGCAGTACAGATGCACCTTGAAAGGTGTTTTACCATCTGTTGCTTGTATCATCCACCTTCAGTCCCAATATTGCGATCTGATTTAGAGACCATTATCCGACAACTTCAGACTCCTTTTATTTTACTTGGCGATCTTAATGGGCGCCATCCATTATGGGTTGATTCGGTTTCCAATCTTCGGGGTGAACTTCTGGCCTCCTTGGTTGGTGATCTGGATTTGGTTGTCCTGAACGATGGGAGCCCAACCCCTTTCCACTTTCAGACTGGCACTTTTTCTGTTCTTGACCTCACCATTACTTCTGACTGTGCTCTTGATTTTTCCTGGGACATTTTGGATGATCTGCATGGTAGTGACCATTATCCAGTGTTGGTCCAGTCCCCTCACTTTGCTCCAACTACCCGTTTGCCTCGCTGGAGTCTGGGTAGGGCTGACTGGCCTCTTTTTGAACAACTCTGTGAGTTTGATTTGACTGTACATGATATCCCAGCTATTGATGATGCACATCATTATTTTACTACGACTATGATTACAGCGGGGCTTCGTTCCATTCCACGGTCTTCGGGTGTATATTTCCGGAGACCTGTGCCGTGGTGGACTGCAGCCTGCTCTTTTGCTCGGAGGGTTTATAAAGCCGCATCTCGTCGATACCATGCAAACCGAGAGGTTTTATTTCTTAAAGTTCAATTTCGCAAAGCGCGTGCTCGCTATCGATGGGTTCTGAAAGATGCTCGCCGAAGCTCGTGGAGGTCCTATGTTTCTACGATTACTTCTTCCACTCCTTTGCCTATGGTGTGGAAGAGAAAACGGCAAGATATCTGGAAAGTTTTCGCCCTCCTCTCCACCAGTGTTGAGGATCCAAGGTAATCTGGTGTCTGCACCGGGTGATGTAGCCTCTGCCCTAGCTACTCATTTTTACAAGGTCTCCAGGGATGATGCCAAACCTTGTGCAAGTGCCCGACGTAGCCAAGAGAGACAGGGTCTTAATTTCCGGTCTCATGGCGGAGAAACTTATAATGTTGACTTCAGTATTCGTGAGCTGCGTGCGGCCCTCTCAGAGTGTGGTGACACTGCTCCTGGTCCTGACGACATCCCATATGCCATGCTTCGTCATCTCCCGAATGAGGCTTTGGTGTTTTTATTAGACTTGTTTAATAGGATTTGGAGTGAGGGTACTCTACCTGCCAGCTGGAAGTCGGGCATTGGCCTTCCTATTCCTAAGCCTGGAAAGGATCATTGCAATGTGTCTAATTACCGCCCAATTTGTTTAACGTCGTGTGTATGCAAATTGTTTGAAAAAATTATCAATGTCAGACTTGAGTGGTGCCTGGAGAAGGGCGGCCATCTCTCCCCTTCTCAGAGTGGCTTCCGCAAACTCCGGTGTACTTCTGACAACCTTATCCGACTTTAATCCTCAATCTGTGAAGCTTTTGCCTCTAAGCAACATCTTGTGGCTGTGGCTTTTTAACCTCGAGAAGGCTTATGACACAGCCTGGCGACATGGAATTCTGCGGTAACTTCATGCCTTTTGATTACGTGGTTGCCTGCCGGCGTTGCTTAGAGATTTCTTGACTAATCGTGTGTTTCGGGTCCGAGTGGGTTCTTCCCTCTCTGCGCCACTGTGCCAGGAGGAAGGTGTCGCACAGGGTTGTGTCCTAAGTGCATTTTTGTTTGAGGCAGCCGTCAATAGTCTTCTCGACGCTGTGCCTGCTGGGGTATCCTCGTCCCTATATGTGGATGATTTGGCTATCTGGTTTTCTGGTTCCCGCATGTCTGCCATTGAAAGACGTATGCAACTTGCGTTGGACAGGATTTCTGCATGGGCTGATTCCAAGGGCTTTCGGTTTTCCCCATCAAAGACTGTGGCTATGCACTTTTGCAGAATAAGAGGGGTTCACCCAGACCCTGATCTAATGTTCTGTGGCATGAGACTCGGTTGTGTGGCAGAGACAAAGTACTTGGGTCTCACGTTTGATTGCCGTTTGACTTGGGTTCCGCACTTGACAAATCTGAAGGTATCGTGTATGAAGGCTTTGAATCTGTTAAGGGTTCTGTCACACACCTCTTGGGGTGCTGATCGCAGAACAGTACTGCATTTGTTTCAGGCATTTGTCGCATCCAAACTGTCGAATGGCTGTAAGGTTTACTCCTCTACCACAGACTCCAGACTTAAGACTCGATGCTGTTCATCATGCTGGTGTCCTGCATGAGTTCATCATGCAACTGGAGCTTTTCGGTCGCCTCCGATTCCTAGCTTGTAGGTGGAGGCTGGTGTACCTCCCTTAGATTTACTGCGTCAATCTGTGGTTGTCCGCTGTTGGTTTCGGATTCGGCGACTTCCAGCCTCTCTTGTTTGTACCCGTGTCTCGGGTCAATCTTTGTTTTCATATTATGGTCAGCATCCTCGAATGCCTCGTCCTTTTGGTTATAGAGTTCGTGAAGTTATGAAGGAGCTTAATCTGTCGACGGTTCCTGTGAGTCCCGTGCAAATTCCAAGGATTGCACCCTGGGTCTTGCCTGAACTGCAGGTTTTTTACAGGATCGAAGGATTCAGTCGCTCCTCAGTCTCTTCTTCATATGTTTTTGGACCATTCTTCTAGTCATAATAGTTCTGTGCCTGTGTATACTGATGGCTCTAAATCTGCCTCCGGTGTTGGTTTTGATGTTGTGTTCCCTGACTTCAGCCGTGGAGGTAGTCTTCCTTTAGCTGCCTCAGTTTTTACTGGGGAATTGTCTGCTATCAATTTAGCTCTGAAATTGGTGTTTGCTCACCGAAACAATGATTTTACTATTTTTAGTGATTCTCAGGGGGCTCTCATGGCTCTTGAATCTTTTAATTCTTCCCATCCTATAGTTTTAGCGATTTTAGAGTGGCTGTTTCTCATTCATCGTCGAGGGAAACGAGTGGATTTTGGTTGGGTCCCTGCGCATGTTGGTGTGAAAGGTAATGAAAGGGTGGATGCTTTGGCAAAAGCTGCAGCTTTGAGACCTTCAAATGTTAATTACCCTCTGCCTGCTTCAGATCTGCGTACTCCTCTCATGTTTGCTGTTCGTGCTTGTTGGCAGGCACGGTGGGATTGTGTTACTGTTAATAAGCTCAGGGAAGTTAACAAATTAGTCTCGCCAAGAGCTTGCCCTACCATTCCTCGCAAATTGCAAACTGCTTCGGCTCGCCTCCGCATTAGACATTCCAGTCTTACACACAGGTTCCTTATGTGCGGAGGTGTACCCCCATTCTGCGATGACTGTATAGTTCCCCTTACTGTCAGGCACCTGCTGGTTGAGTGTCCCAGTTTGGTTGAATTACGTCGGAGGTTGCTTCTTCGGCACCGGAAGGCAGATGGTACTTACTGTCTCTCTTCGGTGCTTGGAGGGGAGGCTGGTTCCCCTGGACACGATGTGTTTTTATTTTCGAAAAGGTTGGCCTCTTTCAGTTTTTATGATTGCATTGATTTTACTTTGCATATTACTTCGGCGCCTTGTTGTTGCGGTGCCACGATTTCTATCAATAAATTCAATTCAGGGGAGGTGGCAAAATTTTACCGCTGCACTAAAATTTATCCGAATGCTGCCCGAATGTTTAGTGGTTGGTCCGTGATCGAGCTCGATTCTGATACATCGGGCAGCATTCTGTTTCATTGGGGCACCACATATTCGTTCATATTCATAAATTTTTTAATAAAGCAGTTATCCATGAAATACTACTATTTCGTCGTTTTCTTCTATAACCATCGTAACCTCAGTGACCCTTTCAAAAACAGTGACCACTATTTATTTGTGTACATTTCTCATAATTTCTCCTGTCATCTGTTTTCTCTCTTTATTACTTATATTTCTATCTACTGTATTTATTTTTCTTTCCCTTATTTATCAGTGCTTACATTTGAAATTTGGTCTCTATGAAATCTGTGAATAATTTCTGATTTGAGGGGCGACAAAATAATATATTTCCACTAACAAATAATGAGCAAAATTACACAAATCAATACACAAATGTAAAACATTTTATTCCCCAATCTGTAATTATTTCAGCCCAGCTCACTGATAAGTGAATCTATATGAAGCCGACTTATTTTTTCTGAAACAATAAGTAGTCAACACCTTCGCTTAGCCTTCAGAGAAGATGGGGTATAAATGAACCCTGTCACGCATTTATGACGCAGAGGTTGCCAGATTAGCAATAAGATTATAAGAGTGAGAGAACTCTAGTGAGTTCTCTCACTCTTATAATTACCTCTCCAAAATTAGTTTTCTGCCCACAGCTAACTCAAAGACAACTGCTGAGGTTGAAGTAACTAAACTAAACGTTTCTAAATACCCCTGCTGGTAACAAAGGCTTTAAAGTATCCCCAATAGGCTCAAAATCGCGTCATATGTCGGAGAGGGTTAATGTTGTACTCATTTGTCATAACAAATATTTTTGTAATGGTAGGATATGATTTGTTTTCAATTTCATGGCATTAGCAACTAAAGAGTGATTAAAAAAACATCAAACAACAAATAATTCCCTTAATAAGGGAGATCATTTGATAATGGAGATACATAGAGAAATAGAGAGAAAGGTTGTTAGGTTGACCTAACAACCTTTCTCTCTATTTCTCTATGTATCTCCATTATCAAATGATCTCCTTATTAATGGACAGAATTATTTGCCATCGATAGTGTGGAAACATATTATATGACACAGACTTAATTTTCTGAAATGATAAGTTTAGAGAAGATGGAGTATTAATATATATATTACTCGTTTGTCATAATATATATTATTGTAATGGTAGGATAGTATTCTTTTCAATTCCATGGCATTAGAAACTAAACAGTGATTAATATAACATCAAACAACAAATAATTATCTCCATTAATAGGTAAAATAACGCAAATAAGGAAGACACCCACAAATAGAAAAAGGAAAACCCCAGAGGAAACAAATACAGAACAGGCGGGAAGACAAGAACGGAAAGGAGAAACTAAAGCAAAGAGAATAATGATAGACAACAAGGGAAGTGGAGAAAGAACAAGAACCAGGCACTACATTCCAGACCCCCAGACCACCACCAGAAAGCCCAAGAAGCAGAGAAGAAGAAGTTAGACGAAACGACAACAGTAAGGCCTAAATAACAAGAAATTAACAACAAACCAAGAAGACAAGATGGCTACCACCAAGGAGAACGATTCCCGGGACAAATGGAAGGAGTAACTAAACCAGAACCGAGAGGACAATCACAAACAGGAAGCAGAAAGAAACAAATAAACGAAATGCCCCGCATCCCGAAACTACCCCATATCATCAAGAAAGAGAACGAGAAAGAGAAGAACAAAGGCAAGATAGAAGAGGAAGAAAGAATAACATTAACAACAACAAAAGATGCTCAAGGAGTGATACCACATGTGCAGAACAATTCCCGGAACTACATGACGAATACACAGCAGTACTTCCAGGATAATAATACTTCCACGCTCCCTACGGACATGAAACGAGATGCCCGGATTGCCGCCATTATCACAGAAAGAATATAAGTAGAACATCAGCCCCACAAGAAACTATTAAAAGGATAATCATATTCAGCCAGGGAAAGAAGGATCACCATCACCATCATAGAAACAGGCACTTACGTCCTGCTTCCACCCAAAAGTCAAATCACCTGGCCATCAGCTTCTAAGGAGACCCTCCTAATCCTTTTAGATCTGCCCCGACTGACTTGTGACCTTTTGACCCCAGAATATCTACCCCGGAACATTTCAGCTAAAGTCGTCACTATCCCGACGAAAGCTGAACAGGGCAAGCAATTCTAGGGCTTTTACAACACTGACATGTTAGTGGTGATAGCTCAAGAATTACCCTCCCATTCAGAAGGCATGCCTAATAATCTCAATAGGTCTGAGGAGTTATTTTCCCTATTAAGGAATCTTTGTTATTTACGTGTCATGATATAGTAATAACATCTATCTATCTATCTATCTATTGCCTGACGCTGTGATCCCCGATGGGTGGCCACGAACGAACCGCCCCCATGGACCTCCGTCCCCAGTCAGTCGATGCCCTTCCTCCCAACCAGCACCGCCTTCATTTTTTACTTCCTCACTCCATCCTTCCACCTCTCCCTCTCTGTCCTTCCACCTCGCTCTCGTACACCCTCTTAGTTGATCTCTCACTTTCCATATGTTCCATATGGCCGAACCATCTCAAGTTGTTCCTTTTCACACTTTCCAGCACATCTACCTCCACACCACACCCCCTTCTTACTTCCTCATCCGTCTGTCTATCCCTCCATGTAACTCAGCACGCACTTCTCAAGTAACTAATTTCCACCACTCTCACTCTTGGTCTGAGTCTCTTCCCGAACGTCCATGCTTCGCTTCCGTAAGTTAGTGTCGGGATTACCACACTGTCATGCAAGGACTTCTTCTCTTCCATACTGACCACCCTATTTCTTGTTACTGCTTTCAAAGTTCCTACAACCCTCTTCCCCTGTTGCACCCTCTCCTGCACCTCCATAGCCCGACCGTTCAACTTCACCTCACACTCTGTGACTTCATCCCTTTCGAAGACCATAACCTTGCTCTTCCCCGCATTTACCTTCAAATTCCGTTTTTCGCACACTGTTCCAAACTCATTTACCAAACCCTGCAGCTCCCATTCATTATCGCTCAGCAGAACTGTATCATCCGCAAACAGCAGTATAGGCAGCTTCCACTCATTTCCCTCACTTTTCAGCGATACACCAACATCCACTGCTCTTCCAAGTATTTCTTTCATGACTCCATCCATATATACAGTAAACAACCACGGGGACATCACACACCCCTGTTTCAAGCCAACACTCAGGTCAACACTCGCTCTGCTCATTCTCCACACGTACTGCCACCTTTGCACCCTCATACATGCTCTTCACTGCTTTCAGCAAATTGCTGTCATAGGCCTTCTCCAAATCCATAAAGGCAACGTACACCTAATAGGCTGCACTTTTAATGATAGAAGATAAAACTCGTGGACATGTCCCCACCTGACTTCTATAATTAATTCTGCAAATTTACTACCGAAGGATAGTGGCTTGCCAAGGTCACTTGAATAGTAACAGGGCTTTGCGAGACACCTTAACCGGCACTCTGCATACAGAAGTCCTTAGTACTTTTGCTATACTGACATGTTAGTATACAATTGTAATTACAAGATTTAAACACCGGCCCGAGTTCTTTGAACCTCTTACAAAAGTCAGCGGTAGTCAAGGAATATATTATTGGTCATGATCATATTATCTCCTTGCGTTAACACGATATCTTGTCACTGTGTCATGACATAGGCTTATA
The DNA here is from genome assembly GCA_032716605.1 of Paralithodes platypus. Classification (NCBI taxonomy): domain Eukaryota; kingdom Metazoa; phylum Arthropoda; class Malacostraca; order Decapoda; family Lithodidae; genus Paralithodes; species Paralithodes platypus. The sequence continues at coordinate 376,150 of JAVRFV010000157.1, read as the reverse complement.
TTAAAGACCCCACACCAAGAGTACCTGAACAGAACTTCACCACCGGTTAATATAACGGTCAGGATAGTCGAGTATCCCTAGCTCCCCTGCTAAAAATATACTCGCGTTTGTCCGATGACGCCCAGTATCATGATACTTCAGGAGCCTCATTCAAGACCCTATACCCATTAACCCATCTGTAACTTAAACAACTAATCCACACGCCAGGATAACCTGGACGGCCCAATGGAGACTCAGACGACTACAGGCTGTTACCTCAACCTTTTACTCCAAGTATTAATTCTGGAGTTATGATATAAAACCTATCTATCTATCTATCTACTGCCTGATGCCGTGATCCCCGAAGGGGTGGCCACGAACGAACCGCCCCCATGCACCTCTGTCCCCAGTCAGTCGACACCCCTCCCCCAAACCAGCACCACCTTCGTTCATGTACAAAGGAGTACAAAGGAGTACAAAGGAAATCAAGCAACAACAGGCCTAATGACCCTTCTAGGCTGCTTGTCCTCCAAAACACTGAGGATAAAGTGTCCAAACAGTGGTTTAGAGTGGGTAAGGGAACATTGGAAAGGGAACTACTGCCCTGGAACTAATGTCCGTGGCAGGACTAGGAAGTTAGTAGGGGACATAGGGGTTAGTAACTGAGGGGAGGATAAAATAAAGTTATTCATTTACAAACGCAGTCAGTCACGGGTTTGATGCGAGATATTTGTCTAGGCAGAGTTTAAATGAATCAACGGTGCTGCAGTCTATAACGTCTCGGGGAAGCCCATTCCACAAGTTGACAACTCGATTGAAGAAGAAATTCTAAGATTCGTGTGAGTTAAAAGATTTACCAATAATTTTGCATCCGTTTCCCCGCGTGTAATTAGATTGGTCGATAGTGAAGTACTTACTACAGTTCATATTGTCGATGCCTTTGATGATTTTGAACACTTGAATTAAGTCACCTCTTAATCTGCGCTCGGTTAAAGGAAATAGATTTAATTCTCTAAGACGCTCTTCGTATGGTTTGTTCTTTAGGCTAGGTATCATTTTGGTAACTCTATGTTGAACTCGTTCTAGCTTGTTTATGTCTCTTTGGTAATAAGGGCACCAGCATTGAACGCAGTATTCCAGAAGAGGGCGGACTAAGGAATTGTAAAGGGTTAGGATAACTTCTTTGGATTTATGCTCAAATGACCTGCCTATAAAGCCAATTATTTTGTTTGCTTTCTTAACAACTTCTGAACATTGTTGACTCGGTTTTAGGTTACTCGAAATTGTTACTCCCAGATCGGTTTCTCTGTTTACATCTGAGTGCCATTCATCGAATAGTTTGCTTTCTCATTTAGGTATCCGATATGTAGTACTTTACATTTATCCGCATTGAAACTCATTTGCCAAATTTGAACCCAATGTGACAATTTATCTAGATTGTGTTGCATATCGTCAACTTGATCTTTTGAGAGTACGCTATTTGCAATTTTTGTATCATCAGCAAATTTTGAGATTGTACAGGTGAGACCCTCATCTATGTCGTTGATGTAAATTAGAAAGATAATTGGTCCTAGTACCGATCCCTGGGGTACCCCGATACTTACATTGGTCCATTTAGATGCCTTACCGTTTATGACTACTCTTTGCTTTCTGTCGCTGAGCCAATTTTCTATCCATTTCAACACACCGTCTTGTATTCCATGCGCTTTTAGTTTTAGCAGTAAACGTTTGTGGGGAACTTTGTCATAGGCTTTTTGAAAATCAAGATATATAATATATAAAGCTTTACTCTCATCGTAGAGGTTGAGGATATCGTGGAAGAAGTCTAAGAGGTTTGTTAAACAGGAACGTTTTTTACGAAAGCCGTGTTGAGTATCTTTAAGTATGTTATTTTCCTCTAAGTGATTTAGGAGTCTGTCTCTTATGACCGTTTCTAGCATTTTACATACAACTGAGGTTAAGCTAATTGAACGATAGTTACTGGGCAGGGATTTGCTGCCTTTTTTGAATATCGGTGTTACGTTGGCTATCTTCCACTGATCAGGCATAGTTCCAGACTGCAAGGATTTATTGAATAGTAATGTCAGTGGTTTGGAGAGCTCATCCTTAGCTTCCTTTAGAACTCTAGGCGAGATTGTATCAGGTCCAGGCGTTTTATTTACCTTGAGTTTATCTAAACAATTCAATACTTCTCTCTTTGTAACGGTGATATTGCTTAGAACATCTGAATTATCAATCTGAATCGGCGATGGTGTAGGGATATCACTGAGGTCTTCTGTTGTAAAAACTGATGCAAAGAAGGTATTGAGGGCATTACTCATTTGTACTTCGTCTTTGGTGTATTCTCCATTTTCATCGACTAACGGTCCAACAGTTGAAGTAACTACTTTTTTCTTTCTGATATAACTATAGAATTCTTTCGGGTTTGTTTTACTTTGATTCGCAATATGTAAGTCTAGGGTCTTTTTACTTTGCTTAATTAACTTTTTGGCTTTGCGTATTAGCTCTACAAATTTCACCCGTTCTTCGTCATTTTGTGAGGATTTTAATCTATCATTAGCAAATTTTTTAGCAAGAAGGCAGTTTGAAATATCTTTATTCCACCATTTGGGCTTATTATTATGGCCTGGACGCCGTATTTTCGATGGTATGCAGTCTTGCACTGCTTTTAGGTAAGTGGTTTCGAATAACTTCTAAGATGTATTTATGTCGTTATTGTTAATTAAAAAGCTCCAGTCAGTTTCTTTAAACATAGCTCTAAGTTTATGAAAGTTTGCTTTCTTGAAATTAGGGACTTTTTCGATGCTACTATTTGGTTCATTACTAGTAAAGTTTAAAGTGAAAGTTATCGTACGATGCTACTGAATTCATCACCAACATTCAAATTCTCTATTAATTCTTCTTTTGTTGCAAGTACAATGTCAAGAACGTTATTACCACGGGTCGGTGTTCGAACAAATTGATAAAGCGAACTCTCTTGCAAATTCGTATACAAGTCATGTCCGGAGTGTGAAGTAAGAGTATCGCCCCACTTGGTCACAGGTAAATTAAAGTCGCCAAAAAATACGGTATCTTGTGAGTTACTTACATCTGCAATTTGTTAATACATTTCTCAGTCAGTTTGCACTGATTGAGCTGGAGGTCTGTATATTAATGCAAGTATAATTTTTGTACCTTTATTATTCTTTATTAGCACAAAAGATGTGTCGACGTTCACAATTTGAGGTTTTGACAAGAGGGTCGGGTTAAGACTTCTTTGATATAAAATAAAACGCCACCTCCATTTATATTTATTCGGCTTTTCTCAAACATTACATAACCGGGAAGTAAAAAAAAAGTCTCTAAAAAAAAAAGTGCTAAAAAGTCTCTATCTACTGTATTGAGCCAAGATTCTGTTATACCAATCACATCATAATTTTCAGTAAACACTAGTTCCTCTAAATCTGAAAATGTATTGCGTATGCTACGAGCGTTTGCATAGAAAACCTTTAAAGTTGCGGTTTTAGAAATCACAGAACGTTCTTTAATCAAATTTTTGGTTCTGGTCGGATCTACATTTACATTCATGGCTGTCATTGGTCCTCGGTCGTTATCCCTGGCGGTTTTGAATTTGGGTCGTGTTGGTGGAGCTTTATCCAAATTCGCGGTTCTTGACAGATTAGCATTTAATTCCTTCGCAGGTTGCCGCCCTCGCTGTCTTCGGTCCTCCTTCCTGGTTGTCCTGTGCTGAGTCGATTTCTTCTCCGAAAATCCTTCACCGCATCGTTGAGAAGACGCCCAAAACGTGCTGCTCCCACCTGGTTCAGATGAACTCCATCGTCCGAAAACAAATAGTCATCGTAGTAGAAATTGTCCCAGGTGTCGACTAATCCCACGTTTTCCTTCCTGCAGAGGTTTGCTAGACAATGATTTGTGCTGGTGGCTATGTTGTAAAATCGGCTCTCTACACCAAGCCGGGGGACGATTCCTGAGACGATGATCCTTGATGACTTCTCCTTAAACAACTTGATCAGCTGCTGGTACTTTAAAAGCAAATCTTCCGACTGGGTTGATGTACATCGTTGGTTCCAACGTGGATGACGTACATTGTATTAGCAGGGGCCAGCTTTGATACTTCGTCAACTGCAGCAACTACGTCGTCCACACCACCACCAGGGATACAAAAACGTTTCCTGGTCTTAGGTGCTCTGGCGCAAAACTCTGTGAGCTGATCACGTATCATCGAGTCTGAATTGTTGAATTGTTGACAGTTGACGTTGGGGCGTTGGTGGGTGCTGGAGTTGCGGTGACAATTGAAGTTTGTGGTACTCCAACGTTGAGTGTTACAAACTCTTGGAGTGATTCCAGCTTAATGGTGAGGACGTTCATCTAATTTCACTGTCAAATTCTCTCGTTGCTGGCAGAGACGGCAGACTTGAAGATCGACAGTAGCAAACATGGACTCACCAAACCTACTGGCGCAGTTCGTACAAGTGCGAGGCATGGTAACAGTCAGTTTCTTCAGATCACTTCACTCACTCCATCCTTCCACCTCTCATTCGGTCTACCTCTCCCTCTCTGTCCCTCCACCTCACTCTCGTACACCCTCTTAGTCATTCTCTCGCTTTCCATACGTTCCATATGGCCGAACCATCTCAAGTTGTTCCTTTTCACACTTTCCAGCACATCTACCTCCACAGCACACCTCCTTCTTACTTCCTCATTAGTCTGGCTATCCCTACATGTAACTCCGCACGCACTCCTCAAGTAATTCATTTCCACTGCTCTCACTCTTGGTCGGAGTCTCTCAACCAACGTCCATGCTTCGCTTCCGTAAGTCAGTGTCGGGATTACCACACTGTCATGCAAGGACTTATTCACTTCCATACTGACCACTCAATTTCTTGTTACTGCTTTTAGCGTTCCTACAACCCTCTTCCCCTGTTGTACCCTCTCCCGCACTTCTTCATCCATAATCCCATCTTTACTCAACACACTGCCCAGATACTTAAAAGAGTTGACGATCTCCATAGCCTGACCGTTCAGTTTCACCTCACACTCTGTAATTTCACCCCTTTCGAAGACCATAACCTTGCTCTTCCCCGCCCTTCAAATTCCGTTTTTCGCACAATGTTCCAAACTCATTTACCAGACCCTCCCTTTTCAGCGATACACCAACATCCACTGCTCTTGATAGTATTTCTTTCATGACTCCATCCATATATACAGTAAACAACCACAGGGACATCACACACCCCTGTTTCAACCCAACACTCAGGTCAAAGAACTCGCTCTGCTCACTCTCCACACGTACTGCCGCCTTTGCACCCTCATACATGCTCTTCACTGCTTTCAGCAACTTGTCCTCTACTCCGTATATTTTAAGTACTTTCCACAAACCTTCTCTATCCACTCTGTCATAGGCCTTCTCCAAGTCCATAAAGGCAACATACACCTTTTGCTGCTTCTCCAAAACACAATTCAGGGTAAAAATCTGATCTACACATCCTCTTCCCTTCCTGAAACCTCCCTGCTCGTCGCCTATCCATTTCTCCGTTCTCACTCTCACTCTCTCAATCACTAACCCTACTGTATACCTTCCCTACTACGCTTAGAAGACATATTCATCGGTGGTTACCACACACTCCTCTTTCCCCTTTGCCCTTATATAGGGGGACTATTATGCCAGTCTTCCAGTCATCGGGTGCACTTCCCTTCTCCCATGCTAGTTTGCACATTTTCCATACCCATTCTATCACTATCTCACCACCATACCTCAACATTTCCCCACACACTCCATCTGTTCCTGGTGCTTTTCCCAGCTTCACTCTTTTCATGGCTTCCCACACTTCTGACCTCTTGATCCCCACCTCCTCATTCACTACTTCTCTTCTTCTCCCTCCCAGCTATGTTTGCTGGCTCTTCATTCCTTACATTTAGCAACTCACTGAAGTACTCCCTCCATCTTTCGACTCTCTCTTGCTTCTCGGCTAGCATTATCCCATTCTTATCTTTCACACCCTTACTGTTTCCCTTGCTACCTTCCCTAACTTTCTTGACTTCTTTCCAGAACAGTTTCTTACTCTCCCTCCATTTTACACTCAGATTCCTTCCAAATTCCTCATCTACTCTTCTCTTACTTTCTTTCACTACTTTCTTCACCACCCTCTTACTCTCCACGTACCTCGCTCGTTTCTGTCTCTCGAAATCTTCATTCCCTCTACTACCCAACCACTCTCTATATGCTTTCTTCTTTTCTTCCACAGCTATTCTTACCTCTTTTGTTCACCATGCTTTACCTTTCACTCCCCTCCCTCTTCTCCACACTCCACACACCTCCTCACATGCTTCACAGATCTCATCCTTAAACACCTTGCTCATCTCCTCCATAACTTCCAGGTCGAACCCACCAAGTCGTCTTTCCACTGCTCTCCTATACTCCTCCCTGACTTCGTCCTCCTGCAACCTCTCCACCCTCCTCACCATTCCACCCTCCTCTCGCCTCCCTCCAGCTCTCCTCACCCACTTCTTTTGTATCCTAACCTTAGCTACCACTACATAATGATCAGACAGACCCCCTCCAATACCCCTATACACCCTAGCATCCATCACAGATTTCTTCATTCGTTCATCCACACATACATAATCAATCAATTACTTTCGTTCCACCACTGTCTTATCCTTCATCGTCAACATCCGTTTCCACGTGTACCTATGGATCATTCTGTGTCGGAAGAAGGTGTTGGCTATCCACAGCCTCCTCCCCACACATACGTCCACAAGTGGACTACCATTCCCATTCACCTCTGATGGTACCCCCCACCCTCCCACCACTCCCTCAACTTTCCTATCACCCACCTTACCATTCATATCCCCAATCAGAAATATTCTTTCGTTCTTGTCAAACTTCTCCAATCACGCCTCCACATTCATCCAGAACTCCTCTTTCTTTCTTTCAAGTATATCCTCTGTCGGGGCATACACGCATACAATCACCCACGTTTGTATTCCTACTTTCATTCTCACCCACACAATTCTTGAACCCACAGACCCATACTCTCTTACACATTCCTTCCATTTGCTACTTACAAACAAACATGCACCTTCTCTCGCTGTTCCTTCACTCACACCAGCACACACTCCCATTCCACACTCCCACTCTCTTACATCTGAACCTTTCCATTTGGTCTCTGTCATTCCACATACATCCAGCCTGGCATTCACTAACACTTCCAGAACCTCTCTCTCTTCTGTGCCATCATTCATGCCACTAACATTCCACGTAGCCATTCTCAGAATGTCCGAAGGTATGTCCTTAGTCAGTCGTGGTTCGTCAACGTAGGTTCCGTCCGCATCCGAGGCTGTTCGTTCGTTTTTCTTTGCTTAGATATTTTTTCCGGGTGGGGGTCGCAAGCCCACCGACCCAACCTCTTTAGTCGCCTCTTACGACACGCAGAAGGCACGTGGGGCATATTCTATTCCCTAACCCCCAGGGGGGGTTACCAGTGACAATACCAGTGACAAGGCATCAAAGTTAGAGTCCTAACATATCGACTCTGACTAACTTCCACCAGTGCGTAAGGTGTGCTACAAAGTTAGAGTCTTAACCTATCAACTCTGACTAACTTCCACCAGTGCGTAAGGTGTGCTACAAAGTTAGATTCCTAATATATTGACTCTGCCTAACTTCCACCAGTGCGTAAGGTGTGCTACAAAGTAAGAGTCCCTAAGATATAGACTCTGCCTAATTTCCACCAGTGCGTAAGGTGCTATAGATAATTAGAGTCCATTATATTTGTAGCCTACTCAGTGTAAACCCTCGTCCAATGCTGTGCTTAAAGTTATATATATAAATATTAAGATAACACACAGTTATCCGATTCAACAGTGTTAATATTATGTCATTTGGTTATATTGTACAAGAGGTAAACTAAACCTATATATTGATATATCTGAGCTCCTTCTAGATCCTCGATCGTGCTAGGATAGTAAATTCTGTTGTATACCACTTATCATTAATTCATATGTAACTATCTATACAAGTATAAGTAAGACTTAAGCTAAATAAAACTGTTCTTTACAATTACACACGGTGTTATATGTATCCTCTATTTTGACTTCTATGCATGTATTGTGTGACCTCTGAATTCCCCAGTCATTAGAACTCACTATAACTAATATACAACCCTGGTATAACAATAAGGGAGATAATTTGATACAGGAGATGTTTACTTCTGACACAAACCCAATATTTTTCTTGTATTTTATTGTATTATTATTTTTGTTCATGTATTTTTTCTTTTTGTGGGGGTGGCCGACTCGAGACATGTCCAGGTAGGTGTAGATGGGGGAGGCTGTGCTCAGGTGCGTGACAGGGGGACAAGTGAAGTGTGTGATTAATTAGTTAGTTAAAATAGGACTTTAGGGGCTATCAACACTATTGGATTATTAAGCCAGCACACTGTAAGTCAAGAAGAACGTCATAACTGGAGCCTCTCTGAGGGAACTCCAGTCCCTTGAGTGTGTGGTGGCCTCTCCCCTTCTGTTGTATTACGGCTGGGCTGCATTCGGTTGCATTCAACCAGGGATCGTCCGCCAATCGGTAGTGTTCTTTGTATTCGTGCAGTATTCGTTCAGCATTCACACAGCCAAAAAAACGTTACATTTTTTAAATGTCAAAATATCGGGCAATGTTCGTCCAGGCATCGTGAAGGTCGATTTGCATTCGTGCGGCGTTCGGTGAACACTGTGGCGCGTTCGGTTTGCATTCATTTTGCATTCGGTCTTGTCACAGTTCGGCTACCTTTTTCGCCCGAATGATGCCGATTCGGAATCGGGCTGCATTCGGGCTCCGGTTCGGCTATTTGTGATGGCCCCTTTAGATCAGGGGATCCTTCCCAATGATTCTCTCATGGTTGGGTGCATTCGGGCTCCGGTTCGGCTATGTGTGATGGCCCCTTTAGATCAGGGGATCCTTCCCAATGATTCTCTCGTGCTTGGGGTATTCAGATTAGATATAGTACCCACCCCCCACCCCCACCCACACCCACACACACACACACACCACTATTATTATTGTGCTTGAATGTCAGAGACTATACTAACCAGGCGTGCCACCATCACCAGAAACTCTCAGGTGAAGAAGTGTGTGAAATGGAAGGTTGGCCATCCTGACTTCTGGCGCCTCAGCTCCCAAATATTTAACACAAACTGCAAAAAAATGAAAATATGAATATTATTATTATTATTAATATTTGTATTATTGCTATCTTTAATGTGATAATAATAATAATAATAATAATAATAATAATAATAATAATAATAATAATAATAAAAATAATAATTGTAGTACTTATTTTAAAACTATACTACAGGATTAGAATAATTTGACAGTTGTTTGGAATTTTGGTGTGTTATTTAGAAGAAAAACGTCTTCTGTGTCTCTGCCCGGGTTCAGGATACGTTCAAACTATTGTTGAATACCTACGGCCGTCAGCATAAATTATATATTGGAATTATTACATTCCCACTACAACCTATCTGTATGGACGCTATGCAGAGTTTGACATATTCCGACTCCGGTCACAAGTCACAAAATCACGGTTACTTATGGTTCATGTAAAATGCATCATAACAAGAATACCGAATATAAATAGTCTCAATAAGTTCACGTATTGACTGGTTCTCTGTTCGGGTCAAGATACGTTCAAACTATGGTTGAATACATACATGGTTGAATACATGTCAGCATAACTTATATAATGGAATTATTACATTCCCACTATAACTCATCTGTACGGGAACTATTCAGAGTTTGACTTATTTCGATTCCGCGACATGAGTTCCAACAATACACTTATTTCATATATTATAACAATTACCATCTGTTATAACTCTTATGAATCCGTGCGACAACAGAATTAAAGATCCTCCCAAATGTTATATTCCATTAACATAAATACCTATGGAAATTGGGAGTCATATGTCCTTAAATCACCTTAATACCTATCATCTGTACACCACTAAATCATCATAAGTAATATATCCTTAATGTGGGCTCTCGTTTATAAAGTTAGAAATCATAAAACGACAGATCCTTGGTTTACTTAACTAGGGAATGAATAGACTAGCCAAAACTGCATTCCTTTGGTTATGTTAAGATAGATCTCGCATATTCGGTTAAAAAAGAATACCCAGTACTCTCTCTCCTGACTATTTCTCAACTTAAGTCTCGCCTATCCTTCGGCCTATGACTTGTACTATGAAAGTGGTTTCTCTGACTATAGTAAGGTATGTCCCTTGTTCCTAATAATGGAAGGAAAGCTGCTATCTCTCGGAAAAGAGTCGTATCACTATTCCAGCTAATATCTACCTATTATATTCTCATTTTATATGTCAAGTTATATCTCTCTATCGTACCCTGTCAGAACCTATACTATTTTTAGCTGTAGGTATAATACCTGTTCTATCAATGATAGCTAATCCTCCTTAACAAATATAATTATATTTTATTTCATAGTCTAATACTTTTAATCTGTATCTGTCCCAAGAAGGACATATACAGTTATATATATATATATATATATATATATATATATATATATATATATATAGGGTGTTTATAGAATATACCATCAAAATTACAATCTATTTTCTTATTAATTTCACCACAACACCAAACACCTCCAATGAAATTAATGTAAGCATATAATTATGTGATTGTATGTGTGATCACACACAGATTGTTAGACACCTTAACCATTACACCACCAAGACGGTTAAAGGCTTATGCACACGCCTACGTGTGCACAAGGCGTGATATACAGGGAACAAGAATAAAAACATATAAGTAAGCAATTTCCTATTATGTAGCAATAATTTAATGGAGACAAGTTAAAAATGTAAATTAATCCAAGCCCTTAACATGGATGAACATAGGAGACATTTGTTTTTCCTATGTGAGTGAGGGAGACAAAAGGCAGAACTACCTGTAGCAAGTGCCTACCCCAGAGTTGAAAGAGTGACAGGGCCAAAATCAAGGGATGTTAGAGCCAAAAGGCTTGGACACACAGAGTTTGAGGCAATATAAGTCATAGGAAGAGGGAAAGACTGATTTTGGGAGAGAGTTCCAGAGCTCAGCTGTTGAATAGAAGAAAGATTGAGAATAATGTTTAACTCTTTGGCACAGAGTAGGGTGGAATTGTGTTGCAAGACGGGTGCTATGTGCACTATGAAGAGGGGGTAGTATACACTGAGAGAGCTCAGAGGAACAGTGACCATTGTAATAGCGGTAGAATTGTAAGAGAGATTCAACTTTACGACGGAGAGAGAGCGACTGCAGAGAATTGGCTAGTGGACGTGAGTGAATGAGACGTAAGGCCATCCTTTCCACTTTGTCTAGAATTGCTGTGGGAGAGGATCCTCCCCATACGTGAGAACAATGCTCAATGCATGGACGCACTGTGCCCCTGTACAGAGCAAGAAGCTGCACAGGGGTAAAGAACCCCCGGAGGCAGTTGAGTACACCCTGCTTCTGGGAAGCTGTTTTAGCAAGAGTGGTAATAAGATCTTTCCAAGAGAGATCAGAAGAAAAAGAGACACCAAGAATATTAAGAGAAGATGAAGGGTTAATTTGTATGTCATAGTTTTCTGGAAAGGGGCGACGAGTAGACAGATAGTGAAATTGAGTTTTGGCAGCATTAAAAGTAACAAGGTTTTTTCTGTTCCAGTTACAGATAGTAGAGAGATCAGAAGATAGGTGTTCTATGGCCTCCCTACATTAGTTTTGGAGTTCCTGCTGTTAATGGTTATAGGGAGGCTAGTTGAATAGTGTTATGTAGAATCGTCAGCATATGAGTGAATGGGGCTGGAGGTGCAGTTGAGATGGTCGTTAATAAATAATAGGAAGATAATTGGAGATAGGACAGAACCCTGAGGAACACCGGAGTTGATAGGTTGAGGAAGTAAACGGTGGCCATCCACATCCACAGCTATGGAACGGCTGGAAAGGAAATTAGAGACAAAGGCACAGATGGAGGGATAGAAACTGTAGGAGGGTAGTTTGGAAATACGGGATTTGTGCCAGACACTATCGAAAGCCTTCGACATGTTTAGCGCAACAGAAAAAGTCTTACCGAGCTCCCGAATGAAGGATGACCAAGAGTTAGTAAGATAAGAAATAAAATCACCAGTCGAGCGGCCCTTAACACACAAAGAGCGGGTGGTAAGGTATTTTACACTGTGCCGCCCAGCGTTTTTGTTTTACCCTAAATATGGTTGTTTCCGTGCTCATTTTCATGCATAAACAAGACCCAGAGCATAAAACAAGTATCTATCCCTGAAAGGGCGTAAACAGAGCTTTCCAATGACACCCGAACCATCCTTGTACGACCACTGGTTCTCTTGCAACGATCGTGCAACACGAGTGCAAAAAACCTAAAATAAGGTAATTTCCGTACATAATTCCCTGTGTAGCGAGTGAGAGAGTGAGGAGGAGGGTAGAATACAGCTCAGTACACCTACCGCGGTGGTGGGGAGCGGTCATAAGGTTACTACGCTCGTCCCACCGCTCAGCTCTCTCTCAGAGCAACATTACGTGCTGAAAATGGCACTCAACATATGTAGTGCACCGCCACATAGTCCATATTTATTCAACTCGACATATGTGATGCGCCGTTGGTTAAGGGTTAAGGAAGCCATACTGATGGTCTGAGAGCAGGTTATGGGAAGATAAATATTTAAGAAATTTTGAGGTAAGAATAGTTTCAAAAAGTTTAGAGATGCAAGAAATGAGAGCAATTGGACGATAGTTGGAGGGTTGAAAGTGGTCACCCTTCTTTGGGACAGGTTGAATCAGCACAGTGTTTGAGTACAACAGGAGGAACACCGTCCGGTCCGTACGCCTTCTTCGTATTCAGCCCAGAGAGGGTGGAAAGTACATCCTTGGAAGAGATGATTTTAGGTATAAGTAGGAGAGAGGGGGTTGGAAAAGGAGGAACAGCATCAGAATCATCCAAAGTGGAGTTTTTAGCGAAAGTGGTACCGAAGAGCTCAGGTTTGTCAGAGGAAGAAGTGACGGTGGTGCCGCCAGAGCGGAAAAGAGGAGGGAAAGACGAAGAAGATTTTTTTTTTGTAGAGGTTTTTGGCTAGATGCTAAAAGGCTTGGGAAGAGCTAGAGTTGGATAGTTCAGTGCATTTATAATTGATGAAAGAATATTTGGCGAGTCAAAGAACAAATTTGGCTTGATTCCGGGCAGAAACATAGGAAGTATGATATTTTTTAGTTTGAAGGCGACGGTACTGTTTGAATGCTTCATCCTTATTACGGACAGCAGTAAAACAAGCATGAGTTAATCAAGATTGTTTTGCATTAGTCAGAGAGAAAGAAATAGAATGTATGCTGCCATGCCCGAGAGGATTACCTCGATAATTAATTCATCATTTTCCGAGGGTCCCCGGCCACAGAAACAAGAGTCATTCCATGGGAATTCAACGAAGTACTGCCAAAGAGCCTCCCAGTCGCCAGCACCAAAGTGCCACAAGCGCCGCCGGCTGGGAGGATCGGGTGGCCGTACCGGAGAGATAGGACAGGTAACAGAGAAGTTTATGATCGGAGCAGCCCAAAGGAGAGAAAAGATTTACAGTATAATACTCAGAAGGGTTAGAGTTTAGAAATAAGCAAAAAATGTTGGGCCGATCTCCGAGGCAATCCAGGATATTGGTGGTTTGCTGGACTAACTGCTCTAGGTCATTTAGGATAGAAAAGATGTAAACTTGTTCACCAGTTGGTCAGTGGAAAGAGAGGATAGCCATTAGAGGTGGTGAATGTTGAAATTTCCTACGATGCATAATTTCTTTGAAAGGAGAGATGGATAGAATGTATTCCACTTTAGAAGTTAGATATTCAAAGAATTTTGGTAAGTCGGTAGGTATAGGGGAGAGATAAACAGCGCAGAAATATTTAGTTTGAGAGTGACAAGAAAGCTTCAGCCAGAGAGTTGAGAATTTAAAAGAATCAAAGTTGGGAAGACGAGAGAAAGCAAGATTGTTGCGAATGTATACACAATATCCACCTTTGGCTTGAAACTGAGGATAGAGATAGTAGGAGGATACAGAGAAGAGTTTGCTGTCAGTAGTCCCAGACAACTGTGTTTCAGTGAGAAAGAGTAGATCAGGGTTGGCAGAGGAGAGGTGGTGTTCCATAAAATGGAAGTTCGAGGAAAGGCCACGAATCTTGGAGAAATGAATAGTAAGAGTAGAAAGTGGTGGTCCAGAGGATTTTGGCGAGTCGTTTCCAGGGGACAGACCAATGGGGGCATTTCTGGTCCGCCTCCCCTGGTGACTCCGAGGCGGGTCGTTATATTTGCGTCATTGTATTTTTGTTTTTGTTTTTGTTGTTGTTTTTTTTTTGGGGGGGGGGGGGAAAGTTAGTGTAGTATTTACGGTGTTTGTAGTATAATGTATTGACAGGAGAAGGTGTTTTGGAGGGCAGGCTGGGGCTACCCCCAGTGTTGATGAGGCACATAAAGTATCAGCTAGGGAGGCCAGGTGGTGAAACAGGAGCTCCAGCTGTCCTTATCAACCACCTAGCACACCCCGGGAGTACTGCCCTGTACGGCTGGTGCCTACAGCCTCCGTCTAGCAATTCTGGAGGTGGGATTCCCAGTCCCAACCTCCGAACACATACAGTATCTACTACATCCCAACCACCTAACACACACCAATACACATACAGACACCATCAAACAAGTGTCAAATAAAAAAAACAGGGAGCTATATCCCCCTCAACCAATGTACAGGCATGCAGAGATTCTTACAAGGAGGTACTCTATGATGATTTTCTTATATTGTGGGCTTAAGAAGTGGGGAATGAAGGTCCATGAGGTTTTTATAGCGATACAATATTATGTTTGTATTATGTAATTCATCAAATGTTACGATTGTATCCCTATGCTCTCCTTACACCCCTGTTTCTGCTACATAAATATTAATGTACTGTATATATCTCATTAATGGTACAAAATAGGACATTGTTTATTTAGTTGTTTCTACTTCTTTTCCCCTTTATATTACGCCCTGTAATTGTGATGGTATATTTAATAAACACCCTGTATATATTATATATATAACAAGCAATACAATAATAAGAAAAAAAAAACATTATATACACAAAATCAGCACCACACCTGCAACTTGAAGAACACAGGTCAATTGATTAAGATCATTATTTGGACTTATGGGAAAGATTATCACTCGAGGGATTTTTTTTCTGGACACCTTTCTCCCTCATGTTTAGCCCCATTTAGTTTGAGATTTTAAGACGTTTGACCCATTAGTTTGGCGATTATAAGAACTTTCGCCCCATTTATGTAAATTTTGAAGACCTTTCGTGCCATTAAGGTGTACATTTTTACTAGCGAGCGATAGCGAGCCTGTAATTTAAAAGAAACCGGCCTTCGGCCGGTATATTTTTCTACCTAAATATTTACAAATTTGTCTTGGTCGGGGGTCTAAGGGGTGTAATTTTAAGCTTGATTTTAAGCTTGGTCTAGGGAACAAACTATAACCCTTAAAGTTTGACAAGCCACAGGGGACCCAACACTGACCTACCTCCCCACCTTCCAGACTTCATCTCTCGCTTTCTTGAAATAGACGATGCTTAATTAGGATAGTTTTTACACCTCTGATTTAAAGAGATCCTTCGTAAACTGCATAGAATTGTCCAATTATATCCAGAATATAATGAAGAATGGCGTCATCGTATCCCGTATTTGGCACTTAGCTTAGGATGTGTCTACTTACTGTAAGGGGAGGTCTTAAGTTTGTTCCCTAGACCTCCAACGATTTTAAAATTACACCCTATGACCCCCTTTCAAGATAAATATCTTTCGGTAGAAAAATATCCCAGCCGAAGACCGGTTCTTCTTAAATTACAGGATCGCTATCACTCGCCAGGAAAAAATCAACACCTAAATAGCAAGAAAGGTTTTAAAATTGACATAATTGGGGCGAAAGTGTTTAAAATAGCCAAACAAATGGGGCAAATGTCTTAAAATCTCAAAAGCAATGGGGCTAGACATATGAGAGAAAGGGGTCCAGAAAACAAAATCCCTCAAGTGGAAATCTCCCCTTAAGTGCCAAAGTATACTTGACAACAAAATGGCCAAATCCTTATGTCTGACCTGCAGGAGCAACACAGCCACCATCCCGCTCTGAAGACTGACCATCCAGAAACCAACGTTGGGGCGGTACTCGTACCCATCGTATGACTGCCTCCACGACTCACTGACTTGGTACCCAAACACACCTAACAAGGTCAGTATCAGCTGACCTAGGTTGCTGTACAGGCTCTGGAAAATAATGAATAAATACATATTTAAAATATATATATGAAGTATATCTCTGTGTATATCTGTATGTGGTAACCAAGGTTCTAATCCCGGGAAGATCACATGCTTTCCTTAATTTCGTTGGGAGGTGTTTGGTGTTGGGAGTGATATTAATTAATTAGATTCTCAACTCTACGAAGCAGAGTGGTATCGCGCACACAAATCCTGCCTGTATATTGTGCACAATCAGTCAGCTTGTCTGTCGTCGTTGTCGTCGTCGTCCGTCGTCCGTCGTCGTCCGTCCAGAAACTCCTAGACCGTTCGATGGATTTTCACCAAATTTCACAGGTATGTTCATTTTGTCAATGCGATGATTAGTCAAAAAGACATTTTCGATTTAACTTAAAGGTTAAGGTCAAAGGTTAAGTTTTAAAATAAGGTCAATATTTCATGTGCCTTGGTTTTATTCAAATTTCTTAATTTTCACTATACAAGACTTAGTTACTGGTAACCTAAATATATTATTAACCAAATTTTAGATAAATATGTTGAAGGGTATGGTCAAAGGTCAAGGTTCTAGGTAAAAACAATTTGTGTACTAGTATTTCTTATATTAATCGTTAGATTCTCACTAGACTTACCATGCATATTCGGAACACTTAGGTCAAGGTCATACAAGAAACTATACAATTCCACTATGTAAGGTCAAGTTCACAGGTCAAGGTCAAACAAAAGGTCAATATACTAATTTCTTTACTGTTCATGCAAACTTCACAAAATTTGGTGAGATAGTTGCACTTTAAGTGAAAAGGAAAATAATAAATGTGGAGACATATAAGGGTCAAGATAAAGGTCAAAGGTCATAGTTGCACTTTAAGTGAAAAGGCAAATAATAAATGTGGAGACATATAAGGGTCAAGATAAAGGTCAAAGGTCATAGTTGCACTTTAAGTGAAAAGGAAAATAATAAATGTGGAGACATATAAGGGTCAAGATAAAGGTCAAAGGTCATAGTTGCACTTTAAGTGAAAAGGAAAATAATAAATGTGGAGACATATAAGGGTCAAGATAAAGGTCAAAGGTCAAGGTCAACAGTGTTATTAATATATATGAAACTAACAGATGGGTTTAAATGAAATTAGGCATGCTTATTTGATTTTCATGGGTAATGTCAATGCAATTTTTGTTTTACTCTTACATAAATTTCAAGGTCACAGGACAAGGTCAAAGGTTAACTTTTATTATTCATTAAACAAGATTACTCAAATTTTGGAAAATTGGCTGTGTTATGACATACTACTTAAATATCATATATATCGAAATTCACATAAATATTGTAATAATTAAGGTCAGAGGTCAAGGTCAAAACAAGAGTATTTGTCATTTTCCCTTAGCTCCTCCTAGACTGTTTAATGTATTGTCACCAAATTATACAGGCAAATTCAGTTGGTCAATGCGACGACCATCCAAATATATGTATTTTATTTTTAGTCAAAGGTAAAAGGTCAAGGTCACAGTATATGATCACTCTATGTAATAATAATTTTGTATGCTAATTACACCATATTCATAATGCTAGTTAATACAAACATTGCTGTTAAGGTAACTAAATCCTTGATAAGAAATTCTAAGGTCGAAGGTCAAGGTCAAAGTTCAAGGTTAAAGGTCGAAATATGATTTTTACTACTACCGTATTTCCTATTTAATGTAAGATTCTCATTAGGCATATCATGCATATTCGGAATGCCTAGACCAAAGTCATACAAGAATAAACATAATTCCATTTGATAGGTCAACGTCAAATATAAGGTCAATATGCTAATTTCTTGACTATTCATGTTAACTTCACAACATTCATTGATACAGTTGTGCTCTAAGGGAAAATTAAAATGTTAAATTTTCAGACATCATGAAGGTCAAGATGAAGGTCAAAGGTCAAGGTCAACTTTGGTCCTTTGATACCTCGGAAACTAACTGATGATCTTTAATGAAATTTGATACACTTATTTGATTTTCTATGGTTACATCAAAGCAAACAAAAATATAATCCAACATAAAAATCAAGGTCACAGGCCAAGGTTAAAAGTTAACCTTCATCATAAAAAAAATACTCAATTTTTGATAAGCTGACGACTGTTAGTTTCATTTTACTTAAATTACATATATTTTAATCATATATACAGTACGTATAAATATACTGTATATATATTATAATACTTAAGGTTAAAGATCATGGTCAAAGAACAAAAGACGAGTGTTAACAATTGTCTTTAAACTCTTCCTAGACTGTTTAACCCTTTATGTACCGGTGACGTCTTTTTTATTTTATTCTAGCTATAATTAGACGATTTTATGGGGCTTATGAAGGATCTGTGGTAGTAAACAGGGTTAATTAAGATAATTGAAAACCTGCTAATTTTATGCAGGCCCTTCATAAACTAAATAAAATCATCTTAATATCCAGTATGAAATGAAACCGACAGAACATTACTGAACGGGTTAATGTATCGTCACCAAATGTTGCTGGCAAATACGGTTGGTCAATGTAACGATTGTCCAAATTTTGTGTTTTTGTTATTCAAAGGTCAAGGTGAATGGTGAAGGTCACATATTATGGTCTCTATTTCTTTCTTATATATTATATTATACATTTGAATTACACCATATTCAAAATGCTACAAAATAGTGTTACTCTGACCTTATTATAGATAAATATTCCAATGATTAAGATTCAATGTGATCATAAATGTATTTATATATAATTATATACTCCCAGACGGACATAAACCACCAACAGTCAGGACGAGTGTCCATGCTTTAATCCACTGCACACAAATATCCTCTATCACGCCGTGGTATAGTGGATTCATGTATGGGCACTTGTTCTGACTGTCGGTGATTCAAGTCCGGCTGTGAGTATAAAAACATTTAGTAGTTCATATGTATTTGTGATATATATATATTACCCCCCTGGGGTAAGGGGGCCTCCATCTTATGGTGGAGGAAAAAAGAATATGCCCCACGCGTCCTACTGCGTCTCGTACAAGGCGACTAATAGGGGGAATGGGGGTAGACTGTAGGCACCAATCGAACAGGGCTATACCCAGGAGAGGCTGCAAGCATTTGATAAGGAGTCGGAGGAACTCCTGTTTCATTTGCTTGGCCTCTCTTACTGATTCCCTTTGTGCCTCACTTACATTGAGAGTAGTTCAGCATGCTCTCACAAACACCTCCTCCTCCTATCTACTTCACTACACTTAACATGCACACCACACTTCCTCCTTCAAAATTAGTTTAAACAAATTATAAACCAGGCCCAGCCTCGGAGTCCCCAGGGGGGGGGGGGGGGGCTGACCATAAATTCACCCACACATGCCCGACCTTCCCCTGACGACTTCTCAAAATGCTCTGGACCACGGCCTGTCACTCTTACTATTAACTATTGCAATATTCGCGGCCTTTCCTCTAATTTTCACTCTGTCGAACACCATCTCTCCTCCTCCAAACCTGATCTTCTTTTCCTCACCGAAACCCAGGTATCTGAAACAACTTCCAGCAGCCCCTTCTCTGTATCCTCCTACTTTCTCTATCCTGGTTTCAAAACCAATGGCAGATGTTGTGCATACATGCACAACAAACTCACTTGCTCTCGTGTTCCCGATTTCGACTCCTCTGAATTCTCAACTTTATGGCTCAAACTATCCTGTCATTCTCATACTAAATATTTCTGTGCTGTCTATCTTTCCCCTAACTCTACCGACTTTCCCAAATTCTTCGACTACCTAAACACAGTGGAACACATTCTATCTATCTCTCCCTTCTCTGGAATCTCCATCTTAGGAGATTTCAACGTTCACCACCGCCAATGGCTCTCCTCTCACTCTACTGACCAACCTGGTGAACAAGCCTACGTCTTTTCTATCATAAATGACCTAGAGTAGCTGGTCCAACAACCAACCCGTATCCCGGATCACTTCGGAGATCGGCCTAACATTCTTGACTTATTTCTGACTTCTAACCCTTCCTCTTATACTGTCAATCTGTTCTCTCCTTCGGGCTCCTCCGACCATAAACTTATCTCCGTCACCCATCTTATCTCTTCAGTATGGCCATCCGATCCTTCCAGCCGGCGGCGCTTGTGGCACTTTGGCGCTGCTGACTGGGAGGCTCTCCGGCAGTACTTCTTTGATTTCCCATGGAATGACTTCTGCTTCCGTGGCCGAGGAACCTCGGAGAGTGCTAAATGCATTACCGAGGTAATCCTCTCTGGCATTGAAGCGTACATTACATTTTCTTTCTCTCAGTCTAATGCAAAAAAATCTTGGTTTACTCACGCTTGTTCTACTGCTGTCCACAACAAGGAGGAAGCATTCAAACGGTACCGTCACCTTAAAACTCAAGAATCTCATTCTTCCTCTGTTTCTGCCCGGAATCAAGCCAAATCTGTTCTTCGACTTGCTAAGCACTCTTTCATCAATAATTAATGCACTGAACTATCCAACTCTAGCTCTTCCCAAATTTTCTGGGATCTAGCCAAAAACCTCTCCAACAAATTTTCTTCCTCGCCTTTCCCTCCCCTTTTCCACTCTGATGGCACAACCATCACTTCTTCCTCTGACAAAGCCGAACTCTTTGCTCAAACTTTTGCCAGAAACTCTACCTTGGATGATTCCGGTGCTATTCCTCCCTCTCCACCCCCCTCTCTCCTACCTATGCCTAATATCCTAATATCCTAATATCTTTTAAAGATGTACTTTCTACCCTCTCTGGGCTTTATACTAAGAAGGCATACGGTCCGGACGGTGTTCCTCCTGTTGTTCTTAAAAAACTGTGCTTCCGTGCTGACTCCCTGCCTAGGCAAACTCTTTTGTCTCTGTCTCTACTCTAACGTCTTTCCTTCTTGCTGCTCACATTCAACCTGTCCCAAAGAAGGGTGACCGCTCTCAACCCTCCAACTATCGTCCAATTGCTCTCATCTCTTCTATCTCTAAAGTTTTTGTAACTATTCTTGCTTCCAAATTTCTTAAGCATTTCTCTTCTCATAATCTGCTCTCAGATCGCCAGTATGGCTTCCTTAAGGGTCGCTCTACTGGTGATCTTCTTTCATATCTTACTAACTCTTGGTCATCCAACTTTCGGGACTTCGGTGAGACTTTTTCTGTTGCACTAGACATATCGAAGGCCTTCGATAGAGTCTGGCACAAATCTTTAATTTCCAAACTGCCCTCTTTCGGTTTCTGTCCCTCCATCTGTGCCTTTGTCTCTATTTTCCTTTCCGGCCGTTCCATAGCTGCGGTTGTGGACGGCCATCGCTTATTTCCTCAGGGTTCTGTCCTATCTCCTATTCTCTTTTCATAAATGATCTTCTCAACTGTACATCCAGTCCCATCCATTCATATGCAGACGACTCTACCTTACACCACTCACTTAGTTTTCCAGAACGCCCCAGCCAGCAGTCCCTCAAAAGTAAACGTAATGAAGCCATAAAATGCTTATCTTCTGATCTAGCTACTATTTCCAATTGGGGTAGAGAAAAACTTGTTGCATTTAATGCTTCCAAAACTCAATTTATCCATCTGGAGATTCCTGACGGGTGTCAGGAATCTCCAGAGGACTATCCCTTATTCTTCAATAATACAAAAATCAACCCTTCATCTTCTCTCAATGTTCTCGATGTCTCTCTTTCTTCTGCTCTCACTTGGAAAGACCATAGTACCAGTCTTGCTAAGGCAGCCTCCCAGAAGCTGGGTGTGCTCAACTGTCTCAAGTGGTTCTTTACCCCTGCGCAGCTTCTTGCTCTGTACAGGGGCACAGTGCGTCCTTGTATTGAGTATTGTTCATATGTGTGGGAAGGATCCTCTCACACCGCACTCCTAGATAAAGTAGAAAGTCAAGCCTTTCATATCATTAACTCCCGTCCACTCACCAACTCTCTGCAATCTCTCTCTCTTCGCCGCAATGATGCATTTCTCTCGCTATTCTATCGCTACTACAATAAACAGTGTTCCTCGGAGATTTCCCAGTGTATACCACCTCCTCTACGTAGGGTACGTAGTACCCGCCTTGCAACACAATCTCACCCCTACACTGTGCAACTTTCCAACCCAAGGGTGAAACGCAATTCTCAGACTTTCTTCTATTCAACTGCTGAGCTCTGGAACTCTCTTCCAGAATCAGTCTTTCCCTCTTCCTATGACTTAAATTGCTTCAAACTCCGTGTGTCCAGGCATTTTAGCTCGAACGTCCCTTGATTTCGGCCCTGTCACTCTTTGAAATCTGGGGGAGGCACTCGCTGCAGGCAGTTATGCCTTTTGTCTCCCTCATTCACTTAGAAAAAAGAAAAACGAAAATATATATACATACAGTATATATATATATAAATATATATATATATATATATATATATATATATATATATATATATACTATATATATATATATATATATATATATATATATATATATATATATATACTGTATATATACTGTATACCAACCGATTTTCCCTAAGAGATTCAATACTACTTGCAGAATTCCAGGTCGCAGAGTTGCGTATGCATTTTTTTTGGGTGAGGGGGGGGTTAATGCGAAAACTGCACACCTACTTTATTTCTATAAACGTGAGTTATATGCATAAATGGTTTTACTCACATCCAGTATCGAACCACGGACAGTCTGGACGAGAGTCCACGTTTTACCCCACTCCAACATGGAATATAATTTATATACTGTATAATACTTATATATTCTTACTTTTCTTTGCTACTGTCTTCACTACTCTCTTTTTCTCCATGTACCTTTATTCTCTTCCACCTCTCCAAATCCTTGTTATCTCCATTACCCAACCATTCCCTGTATGCTTTTATTTTTTCTTCAACTGCTTGTTTCATCTATCTCCATCATGCTGTTCCTTGTACTCCCGTTCCACTTCTTCTAATCCCACATACCTTCTTTCATTTTGGATCATGGTTCTTTTACATCTTTCAGTAAATATGAAGAACTGCAATTGAAAACCTACAGCAGAGTCATAAGATTTGTCTCCCCATCAATGTTATCAATGCTTCATGGCCAACCCCCATCTTTTATGAGATGATACAGGACCATAGACATTAAATTCGTAATATATATTTGTTTGTCTATGTGAGTGAGGGAGAGAAAAGGCAGAACTGCCTGTGACGAGCGCCTCCCTCATGAATGAGTGACAGGGCCAACATCAAGGTACGTTCGAGCCAAAATGCCTGAACACTGTGAGTTTGAAGAAATCTAAGTTATAGAATGAGGGAAAGACTGATTCTAGGAGAGAGTTCCAGAGCTCAGTTGATGAATAGAAGAAAGATTGAAAATACCGTTTCACTCTTGGGTTGAAGAGTTTCGCAGAGTAGGGTTGGGAATGTGTTGCAAGATGGGTGCTACGTGTTCTGCGAAGAGGAGAAGGTATACACTGAGAGTGCTCTGAGGAACACTGATTATTGTAATAGTGGTAGAATAGTGAGAGAGATGTAACATTGCGGTGAAGAGAGAGAGACTGCAGATAATTGGTGAGTGGATGTGAGTTAATGAGACGGAAGGCATTCTTTTCTACTTTGTCTAGAAGTGTTGTGTGAGAAGATCCTCCCCACACGTGTGAACCATACTCAATACATGGGCGCACTGTGCCCCTGTACAGAGCAAGAAGCTGTGCAGGGGTAAAGAACCCCCGGAGGCGGTTGAGCACACCCACCTTCTGGGAAGCTGTTTTAGCAAGAGTGGTAATAAGATCTTTCCAAGATAGATTAGAAGAAAAAGAGACACCGGGATTATTAAATGAAGATGAAGGGTTAATTTGTATGTTGTTGAAGAGTGAGCCATAGTTTTCTGGAAGGGGCCGATGTTTAGACAAATGGAGAAATTGAGTTTTTGAACCATTGGAAGTAACAAGGTTACTCTGTCCCAATTATACTGTAGATAGTAGAGAAAACTTCCCTCCTAATAGTGGAGCAGATAACTGCAAATTTCTGAAGAATCGTTCATTTCCGGAAACAAGCACCAAATTTGGCACACATACTCCTTGGGGATTGCTCTTTTGATAAAACCCGTTAGCCACCTAAAAATTCAAGATGGCGGCCATTTTTCAAGATGGCCACCATTGAATATACAGAAATATTGCATTTCGCAATAAAATCGCAAAGACTTGTCCTATTTGAATGATCTTGGTATCAAATCATACATTTTTCACTATGTTGAATCCGAATTTGGAACCATGGACTTACTCACTAGCTTCCTTGTACCATAATATCAGTCCCGGAATCCTAATATTCTGCTAAATTAGAGGTTCATGTTACGTCTGACTCGGCTAAAATGCATGGTAGTGTATATCGTAGTAGTGTTAGAGGTTTAGTATGTGTAGCATCTTCCTGTACAAGGCTTCCAAACTGGACATGACACGATGCGGTGGGGGGGGGTGGGGGGGAGATGTTGAGAGACTTGCAGCGGAAGGTGTAGAGTAGTAGCTCAACAGAGCGGATGTCAACGCACAGCCAGGGCACACTGGTGGCACCGCTGCTGTGAAACTCAGCATGGGGTTCACTATCAGCTGAATAATTAGTTTAGTGTAGCTAAATAATTAGTTTAGTGTCCCAAATGCTGTCTAATAATCCCCGCATCAGTTAGCTACTGTAGATTACATGTAGTTTAACATAGATGTTTAGTTAGATAGCCGCGCCTGAATTGACAGGGTGTGCCAGCGCGGGAGAGCCGAGCCAAGGGTAACGGGGCTTTACATTGCTTTGCATGTAGTTACCTGGATGGTGTACAGATCGCACAGGACTTAAATGATACTGGATGAACGATCGGGCTAGGTGTAGGTCATATATTTTTATTCCCGAACCTAGTCGTATCCCATACCTTATTGTGCATGATTGTGATCAAGGTGGTAAAAGGATAACCCCTCGGCCTTGATTCACTGAATACAGATAATTATCATACTGTGATTATCTGTTATATCTGTTATCATATAACATACTGTGTTATATCATACTGTGATTATCTGTTATCTATTATATCTGTGTTACAGATAATTATCATACTGTATTCACCAAGATGGCAAATACAGATCCAGGACCGTCTAAATTCTGGACTGACTGGAGCAAGTGTTGTCTTTGCTAGAAGAAGAAGAGTGAAGAGCTCAAGTCACCACGTGCACAACAACCACAAGAACATGATGGCTACACTATGATTGCGACTACTATTCCCCTCTTTCACGCAATTAATGAGATGCCTATTGTTCTGGATCCAGCCAGACTTGATGATGGTGGTGGCATTGAAGAAACTCTGAGGAGGAACAAGACGCAGTATCACCAAAGTTGTCGCCTTATGTTCAACAACACGAAACTGGAGAGAGCCAGAAAAAGAAGAGCAGAGAGTGCTCAGCCAGTAGAATGCCAGACCAAGCTGCATAGAACCAGCCTTGAAGGCCAAACGTGTTTCATATGTGACAAAGAAGCCCCATCCTCTGAACTCAGACAAGTTATGACGATGAACCTCAATAACAGACTTAATGAATGTGCCCAAACTTTAAATGACGGAAAACTTCTTGCAAGACTCAGCGGTGGAGATGCTATTGCACAGGAGCTCAAATACCATTTTGCATGATTAACAGACCTGTACAATAGAGAGAGGACGTACCTCAGAGCCACCAAGAGACTGGAACAGGAACGTGCACCCGAATAGGATGCCCACCCACAGGCATTCTCAGAGCTAGTCACATATCTAGTGGAGACCACCAGATCTGGCGAGGGTCCTGCAGTCTTCCGACTTGCAGACATAGTTCACCTGTATGCCCAGCGCCTGGAACAGCTGGGTGTTGATGCACCTGCTGTCAACTCCACAAACTGAAGGAAAACGGCTGTCAGATATACCTGAGTTGGAAGTGCACAAGCAGGGAAGGGATGTTCTTCTGGCTTTCCAGAAAGATGTGGGCTTTGTCTTGTCAGAAGCCTCTGACTATTATAGTGAAGCTATTATCCTTGGCAAAGCAGCTAACATCTTGCGAAGACATATACTGGACCACAAGTCCACATTTGATGGAACCTTCCATGAGGGGTGCATCGAGCAGGCCATTCCACTCACTCTTCTTCAGTTTGTGGCCATGCTTGAACACGGAGCGGACATCAAATCTCAACTGAGGTTTGGCGCATCAAAGACAGATCTAGCAATTGCTCAGCTGCTTCAGTACAACTGCTATGCAAGGTACAAAGAAGGAGCAGCAACTCACAGACACTCCAAAGACAGAGAGACCCCATTCCCTGTTTACATGGGGATGTCCATCTACACAAAGACCAGAAAGAGAAAGTTGGTGGAAATGCTTAACGAGCATGGCATCAGCATTTCATACGACAGGGTGCTACAGATATCTGCACAGCTGGGAGATGCAACAGTCAGCAAGTACGTGGAGGGTTGGGTGGTCTGTCCACCAGTTCTGCGAAAAGGGCTGTTCACCACATCAGCCATGGACAACATAGACCACAATCCCACTGCAACGACAGCGACCACTTCTTTCCATGGAACCAGCGTCTCTGTTTTCCAGCACCCAACCAAAGAAGACAAAGGTGAAGAGCGTGGACAGCTGCAGTTCGGAGAGGAGAAAGTGAAGACAGTTCCAGAACTTCCAGACTCCTTCACCAATGTCCGGCCCGCCTTCTTCACCAAGAAGAAACCCTCTCCTCCCCAGAGTGGTGTGACACACCCAGACACCAGTCTGCTGAGGTGCACAACTGGCAATGGAGTATGAGTGGCTGGAGAAGGTCACTGTGACAGATGGGCCAGTGGATGTGACTTGGTCAGCCCACCATGCTTCACAGAAGAGAGGAAAGCCATTTGAGGTCAGCATTACATCACTTTTGCCTCTGCTGCGAGATCAGGCCCACTCGGTTGCTACAGTCAAGCATGTGATGAACAAGATCAAGGAGATAGTGGCATTTCTGAACCCCGGTCAGGTGCCAGTCATTGCTGCTGACCAGCCAATATATGCAGTAGCCAAGCAGGTCCAGTGGCACTGGCCTGAAATCTACGGTGAGGACAAGTTCGTCATAATGTTCGGAGGCTTGCATATTGAGATGGCGGCACTGAAGTCCATTGGAACTCTACTCCAGGACAGTGGTTGGACAGGAGCCCTCTTGGAGGCAGGGATAGCATCTCCTGGGACAGCAGATTCATTTCTGACAGTTTCGAGCATCACTAGGACACGACAGATGCACCAGATAACAGCATGCAGTCTGTACAAGCTTCTGAAGGCAGCCCACACGGACTACTCGAAAGAAACAGATGAACAACCCGAAGAGGTGCCTAGCTTCGAAGCTTGGTGTGAGCATCGCAAACTGCAAAGTCCCCAGTTTCATTTCTGGTATATGGTGCTGTCAATGAAACTGGTGATCCTCTTGTTGATCCGATCATTCAGGGAAGCCAACTTCTTCCTGTACTGTCAGTCACTGGCTGAGCTGATACTGTACTTCTTTGCCAACAACAATGTAAACTATGCACGGTGGCTTCCGATCCACTACAGAGACATGGTGACCCTGGAACAGAAGCATCCTCAGCTGGCTCAGGAGTTCCAGAGTGGAAACTTTGTTGTACACAAATCGAGCCGACAGTTCTCAGCAATGGCTATTGACCAAGCTCACGAGCAGGCCAACGCTGTCATCAAGGCAGACGGGGGTGTGATCGGCGTGACTGAAGACCCATCAGCACTGAGAAGATGGATGATAGCTGGTCCTCAAGTCAGCCACTTGGTTGCACAGTATGAGGCAGCATGTGGGACCAAAGAGGGTACTGAACACACCAGCCACCATGAGAAGACAGAACGAGCACAAAGAGTGTTCCTTGAGAAAGTAGAAAAGCTCTAACAAGCCATGACAGATATGTGCAATCCTTTCCAGGAGGAGAGTCGGGACCTGCTTTCGCTTGATACAAAGGATATTGCTCACCACACACCTTGAGAAAGGCAAGGTCCGTTTCCAGGAGTTTATGAAGGGACTGGAAGGGGAAGAAGAATCCACCTTCTATGAACCAATCAAGAAGAACAGGGTTGACTTTTTCCGACAGGTACCAGCCTCTGTTGACTCTTCAAAGCAAAAAGTGCTGAAGGAAGACTGTCAACTGTTCTCCAAGCTGTTCATATCATGCCAGAGCAGAGAGTGTGACTTAAAGGAGTTCTTCCGTCATGAGAACCAGTCACATCCTGCTGCCCTCAGTGATGGTGGAAAGCTCCACACCTGTCAGAAATCCCACCTCACTACCATTCTTCAGAGCCAAGTTACAACCCCTGAGGCAGAGCCAGACGCCGACATCATCATCATTGATGGTGCAGCGTTGGTGAACAGTCTGCCCCCACGGAGTTCAAAGACGTTCGAAGAGTACGCAATGCTCGATGTCCTTCCTAGAATACAAGCATACTCTACCAAGTACAAGAGAACAGACATTGTGTTTGATGTCTACCGGCCATCTAGTCTGAAAGCTGAAACTAGATCAAAGCGAGGATGCGGGGTGAGACGCAGGGTGACAGGGTGACAGGCTGAGTCTGCTAAGCCGTAGCTCCTTAGCAGACACATTTAATCTTATACTAAAATTATTTAATTGGCATTTTACAGGACTAATAGTTGTTTACAAGTATTATTAACATTATGATACTAGTGGGAGGTGGAAGGATGGAGTGAGGAAGTACATGAATGAAGGCGGTGCTGGTTGGGGGGAGGGGCGTCGACTGACTGGGGACAGAGGTGCATGGGGGCGGTTCGTTCGTGGTGGCCATGATCCCCTTCGGGGATCATGGCGTCAGGCAATTGATAGATAGATAGATGATACTAGTTGGTTTTACGTATAAACCTCCTATATTGACTGCATATTAAAAAAGGTGTGAGTAAAAACCATAAGCTGCATATTTCGTATTTCCCACCACCTCTCTCAGATGTATATTACTGGTAAAATTCTACCCTGTCTATAGCAACCAAATGTATTTCAAAATGTTGGATATAGGTTTGCGCATATGTCCCTATATAATAGTTTTGCTATTATCCTCCTGGTTATCAAGAATGAAGTTTGCAGAGTGAATTTGGATATCACGCTCTAGTGAGACATGTAGCATTCCAATGTTCAAACCTCTATAGAGATATGTAGCTTTTAAAGGGTTAATGTTACCACATGGTAGTTGTTTAATAAAAAGTGCTTGCTTGAATACGACCAGGCTTCCCTGCTACCAAAATCCAAAATGCACAACATTGTTTTTGTTTTTTTTGTTTTTTGTTGTTGTTGTAACTTTTGTTATGCAACTTTATTCTAGCAATATTTTTAGGACTAATCTGCACTGGAGTGGAGTCGGAAGAAAGGTCCATTATGCACACCCGGAAATCAACTTCTAACTGGCGTTTTTATTTAGGAAAACATGCATAGAAAACGATAGGTTTTGTTAAAAAGTTACCTTTTTCGGGCTCCTGCACTTCCAGGATGGAGCGCTTGGGCCCCCAACAGGGGATGCATCATTCTATATACTCAAATGACACACTTTCTAAGGAGTATTTGAGGGCGAAAATGGTGTTATTTTTACCATTATGGACATGAGCACGTAATAAGGGTCATTTGTGATCACTTCAAACCCATGAACATTTTGAGCCAAAATCATCTATATACTGTAGTTAGAATATACCATTTCTAAGTTGTTTTTTAGGGAACTTATTTGAATCATGCTATTTTTGTTACGTGCTAGGGGATAAATTACAATGCTTTTTTAATTAATAACATTTTAGTAAAATACTTTATTAAATCAAAGTGAAGTGTAATGGTAGGTGAGTTTCTGGTTTGTTCACTTTCAGGTTATGCTGTTGCGACTTGTTGATAATAGGCAATATTTGAACTTGATGGCTCTAAAACCCAGGCTTGGCTTGCATCATTATTTCACCAGCATTGCTACCGTGCACATTCTGCACATTCGTAGTACAGATAGTTATATTCAAGTTGTCTCACAGTGGAATATGATTTTGCCTTTCTCTGTTAAGAATTGGACGAGAAATGAGTTAAGACTTCTTCCATGGCCATTGCCAGGGCACATTCCATATCTTAGCCAAAATCGTATCTTAGAGTGTCCAAGCCTAAACAGTATCTTCGTGAGCTGCTTGCTTCAAACCAAGTAAATTGCCTGACAGTCACACAGAGAATCATGTGTTTCGGTAACTTCCTTTCATTCTCTGACACTGCACAGTACAGATCTTGCCCAATATAGAATGTAAACACTTCATCTTTTTGCTCGTCTCCACTTCCGACTTGTCATGCTGAGAAACTAGACAAGGTCTGAAGATAGAATATTTTC
Organism: Paralithodes platypus; assembly: GCA_032716605.1. Taxonomy (NCBI): domain Eukaryota; kingdom Metazoa; phylum Arthropoda; class Malacostraca; order Decapoda; family Lithodidae; genus Paralithodes; species Paralithodes platypus. The sequence goes on along the minus strand of JAVRFV010000157.1, from coordinate 345,529 downwards.
AAAACTGAGGTCCACATCACTTTCTGTCTGCAGTCAGGGTCGGTCTTTGGAATCTATGAAAGCCCATAGAATACGATCAGGTGTGTCTGCAGTTCCAAGAGTGGAAGCTTGTGCAAAAGCATCGAAAAAAGTTATATTCAACCTGTGAATGAGCCAAAAGGAAATTATGTCACCATTGTCACAATCGACTTTCGTGAAGTTGACATAGTCATAGCTTAGGTAATTCTATAAGTATTTAAAAACAAATTCAGTGATCGTTTGAGTGCCTATTCTCCCTCTGTTCTTCGGCACAGAGAGCAAGCACCAGGAATACAACTATAGGACCCCATTCTGTTGGATGACATGGGTTTGGATGTGCTCCAATACCAAGATGAATGCCTTCTTGTGTGTTCTGTATCCTGTGGTCCTTCAGCTTTGTGAATCCTGTGTTCATAGTTAACAAACACTGGGCAGAGAGATGCCACATATAATGGATGGAAAATAGACCTCAATAGCAGAGAGGTCTTTGACTTTCACCAGTCAATGAACTCAATCTAGATCCATTTTCTCGTCCCGTTATTCGATTTGCTCTCATGAATTTTCTTTGTTCTTGAAGGATGATAAGTTTCACCACACTCAGTTTTGCAATCGTTATGTTGGCGCCCTACTTTCTCACAGAAAATGCACTCTGGTGGAGAAAGGATCCGTCAGAACCTGTAAAAGACGATTTATAGTGGGACAGATAACTGGAATAATCGTTAATTTCTGGAAACAAGCACCAAAATTGGCACACATACTCCTTGGGGATTGCTCTTTTGATAAAACCCGTTAGCCACCTAAAATTTGAAGATGGCGGCCATTTTTCAAGATGGCCGCCATTGAATATACAGAAACATTGCATTTCACAATAAAATCGCAAAGACTTGTCCTATTTGAATGATCTTGGTGTCAAATCATACATTTTTCACTATGTAGAATCCGAATATGGAACCATGGACTTACTCACTAGCTTCCTTGTACCATAATATCAGTCCAGGAATCATAATTAGGGTAAAAAGTGCCCATAAGGCACCATCAGTCCAATATATTATTGGATGTACATGTACAGTAGGTAGTAGGCCTATACTTGTTTGTCACTTATTGTCTTGCTGCCTGGATGAGTATACTACAACGCTTCTAAACCTCGCATCTGCAGCTGCACAGTGCCGTGCAGGTCAGACCAAAGCAGTAGCATTTGCATCGATCGCAGCATTCCGACTTGCATCCACACTTGGTCAGCTGCTGGCAACTCTCTGCAATGGGTGGGAGGTCTGTCCAAACGATCTGCCACAGATCTCCTTTCTTGGTCCAGCCCCAGTTGGCAGGACTCTGCGTTTCAGGTTGACGTACTGTTGACTGACTCCAGATGCAGCCCGCCTGGTAGGCAGCACGCTTCACATGCTGCTTCAGTGCTGCTCGGGTTGGAGGAATGGCTTCGTACGGCCTCTGCTTCCGAGCAAACATGTCCAACCTCGCATCATCGACACCTTCAGCTGTGCTGGATCTGTCGTACATCATGACCACGAACTTCTCCAAGGTCTCCAGGTCTTCATCATCAACTACCGGTGGGTACTGGCTGAGTTTGCTGAAGACACCGGAAGCCTCATCACAAACATCCCAGGTTTGCCAAGCAGAGTTCTTCCCTTTGCCACGGAATGCTGAAACGACAGGAATTCGGAATTGCGTCGGTTTCCTCTGTACAAAAATAAATAAATAAATAAATGTGTATACATAAATATATGTATATATATATATATATATATATGCAGTATATATATATATATATATACATATATATATATATATAATATATAATATATTTTATATATATATATATATATAATATATATATATATATACTGTATATATACTGCATATATATATACAGTATATATACAGTATATATATATATATATATATATACCGGTATATATATATACATACTGTATATATTGTTTATATATTATATATATATATATATATATATATATATATGTATATATATTGGGAGGTTTGACGACCTCCCTTATAACCAAATAAGGAAAATCACTTATTTGGTAGCAGTCTCGGAGTATCCAAAGTAGGGCTTAAGATCTCAGCCGCTACCACAGCGGGCCGATTTATCGGTACTAACGCGAAGTACTAATAATCTCTAGAGTTGCACCTCAATTCACTACTAGGCACATTGTACACACTCCGAGACGACTAAAAAAGGAAAGAAATTAGGATAGCGAATGGGAGAAAAAAAGTTATTGTTACCCATTTAATCAAGCAGCTCTCCTCTTAACCATGCTCCATTTTCTATGAGCCTGCACCAGTGCATATAACAGTATCTAGGTATCAAGTAATCAGTTTAGATTAGATGGGCAGGGGATCGGCATGAGGGCGGAAAACTCTGTCGTTGGATACTCCGAGACTGCTACCAAATAAGAGGTTTTCATTATTTGGTTATAAGGGAGGTCGTCAAACCTTCCAATTTAGTAGCAGTCTCTACGTTTCCAACGTAGGGCTTGAGTCCCACATTGGAGGCGGACATTCAATAAACCACAAAAAACCCAAGCCTTAGCAAAAGTAGAGGACAGAGAAAAGACACAAATAAACATTTTAGTTTATTGGGAAAAAAGAGCGTAACAGTATGGTGCATATTAAGAAAATACAGTTACTAACGTATAAGTCACTCTAGTGTCTAAAATGCAGGTAAAGGAATAGGTCATGTCGACCTGGGAATGTCACCCCAACATTGGAAAGGTGCAGTCAATTGTAAAGTAGCACAAGAACAAAAGGCATGGCACAGCAGGTGGACGACATCCGAAGACACTCTTCAATTACAAGACATGGGTATGAGGCATAGGCATACCAATACAAAAACCTGTAAACAGTGTAGTCCAAATGTAAAAACCTTAAGAGTTACAGCCTTAACACTAAACAGACAGTACTGTACATACATGTATTGAAAGAGAAAGTCTTTGTACAAGCATACAAAAAATAACTCCCTCACCCCCCCCCCCCCCCCCTGTTTAGGGATTGGAAGAAAATAGAGGATGGGATGAAGAGACACAGGAGATGGTGGACATCCTCATATGACACTCTGTAGTTACATGACATGGGTAGGAGGCATAAGCATACCAACACAAAACCCGGAGACAGTGGAGTCAGAACGTAAACACTTTATGAGCGAAATCCTTAAGTGAAGCCAAGTGTAAAGTATTAACAAAAACACAAGGCATGGCATAGCTGGCGGACGTCATCAGAGGACACTGTAGTTACAAGACACGGGTAGGAGGCATAAGCATACCAACACAAACACCCGGAGACAGCGGAATCAGAATGTAAAAACTGTAAGAGCGAAATCCTTAAGTGAAGTCAGGTGTAAAGTATTTACAAAAACAAAATGGCACGGCATAGCCGCCGGCTGACAACATCAGTTTGACAAGTGTTGTGTGTAAACTAATGGAAACGGTAATTAGAGAATGGAGAATGGTAATGGAGCATATGAAATCAAACCAACTTTTCAGTGGGAGACAGTTCGGATTCTTGCCGGGGAGGTCGACGGTACTACAGCTAATTAAGGTGGTAGATGATTGGATGCAAATTCTGGAGGATGGTCATGTTTATAGACTTGGTATATTGCGATTTTATGAAGGCCTTCGATAAGGTCCCACATAAAAGGTTAATAGAGAAAGTTAGAAGCTATAATATAGGGGAGAAATGTGTGAAATGGATAGAAGCCTTCCTGAAAGATCGGAGACAGAGGGTACTGGTGAATGGAATAGGCTCGGGGTGGAGGGAAATTACAAGTGGGGTACCTCAGGGATCTGTGTTGGGACCACTACTGTTCGTTATATTTATCAACGACTTACCTAAAGTTATAACTAATGGAAGTGAGATATACCTGTATGCGGATGACACTAAGCTGTATAGAAGAGTGGGTTTGCTTCAAGGAGATGTGGAGGGCATGAAGGGATAGTCTGAACATTGGTTAATGCCTTTTCATCCAAAAAAATACAAGTACATGCGGATTGGGACAAGCAAGATAGACAAGGTAGGATGCAGTATGTATGAAGCGATGGAGGAAGTTAATGCAGAAAAGGATATAGGAGTAGTGATAGACAATAAGTTAAATTTCTCAGAACAGTTAGCGGAAAAGATAAACAAAGCCAATAGAATTGTAGGGCTGATAAGGAGGACATTTGTGTCACTTGACGTAGAAATATTCAGGAATCTCTATACAGCGCTGGTTAGGCCGCACCTGGAATATGCGAACCAGGTGTGGGCTCCATATATGGTAAAGGATATAGAAGCAGTGGAGAAAGTGCAGAGGAGAGCTAGCAAGCTAGTACCAACGTTGAAGAATGCGGGCTATGAGTAGAGGTTGAGGACACTGGGGCTTCCGACACTGGCATATAGGAGAAAGAGAGGGATATGATAGAGACTTTTAAGATAGTGTCAGGAAAGTATGATGAGGATGTGTGTGAAGGTATCTTCTTGATGCGGGAGGGAACAAGAACGAGAGGACACTCTAAGAAAATTTACAAAGAAAGAAATAGGCCTGAAAAGGCAAAGAACTCATTTTGTGATATAGTGGTAAATGAGTAGAACGCACTGCCCCAGTATGTAGTTGATTCCGAATCAATAAGGAAGTTTGAAAGTAATCTTGATAAAACATGGGGAAGACAAGATTTGAAGTTTGATTATAAAGCAAAAATACAGAATAGTAAAAATGTTGCGTCTGCTACCGCCGCCGCCAACACCGTGAACGACCGCAGCAGTGCAAGTACTGGCACTGAGCTGGATACACAGGCCTAGTTTGTCTTTTTCCAGAGGATCTACTGTAAGAATGACACTATATTTACATGACATGGGTATGAGGCATAAGCATACCAAGGCAAAACCCAGAGACAGGGTAGTCATAATGTAAAAACCGTAAGAGCTACATCCTCAATACTAAACAGACATGTATTGAAAGAAAGGCTTTGTACAAGCATACACAAATACCTCCCCCCCCCATCCCTATTAGGGAAAGGAAGAAAATACAGTATGGGACGAATACAGGATGAATAGACTCAGGAAGGATGACGAAGCAGGCGACACGTAGGTTTAACGCAACCCAAGGCATACCCAGCCTGGCCGTGGACATGGACCGACATGCCCGCTAGGGCTAGACAGTGATCCCGCAGGAAGAAGAACGGTACCAACAGGATCAGGGCATGGAAGTGTAAGCATAAGAGCTCTGACCACTTGCCATGGCATCGATGACCCATGTTAGATTAGGAGCCCCACCCCACCTCACACGACGCATCTGTGTCCAACCAGATGGCCGCCAGGGGAGCAGTCCAGGGCACCGCTGCAGCGAGCGAACTCCGAGCGACCCAGTGCGACAGTCTCATATGTAGCAAGCGCTGTACTGGCCATAGCCAGTAAGGGGGGCGATACAGGGAAGTGTTAGGGGCCCAGCAGAACAAGGTGGTCAAGTCCGAGCTGGCCTAAAGGCATGGTCAGTGCCGCCCAAGGTAAAGATCCCAGGAGGGAAATTCCAGAACACGTTTGTGAACGAAAACGGGCTGTGAAGGCGGGAGGCCCAACTTGGGAATAGCGATTGTAAACCCCAGGTTCGCGACACAGATGACTACAGCGAGTTTGTCCAGTACACAATGTGTGTAGAAGATAGTATCGTAACGGCACCTCCCCCATACATGGACTGGATTACCTTGGCCACCTGCGTCTATATCGGGGAGAGTGCCCAAGAGGAGGCTGGGACCTCCACCTCCAGGCCAGACCCTTCTGTACCAACGACTTGCCTACGTCCGGTGTGGCTAGTGCTGGAAATGGGGGCGGGAAAAGCCGGAGCGGGCGCTATGTGTCAGGCCCACCACCAAGTTAACCCGGCAAGTGTGGATCTCCTTATAAGAGTTTTACCGCTGCGCTGCGGAACTCCTCATATAATCCAAGGCCTAAAATAAAACATTTTAATCAGCCCCAATTTTTTTTTTTTTTTTTTTATTGCCCCTTGGCCATGCCAAATATCACTCCTCCACATCACTTCCCCCCTTCCTCCCCCCCCCCCTTCAATTATCACCTTTTCTCCCTGTTATTTCCTTATTCTTAGGTATATTTTCGTGCTAACATTAGCGAGTTGCTAGCAGGGCGTGGTCATCTGTATTATCAAGCGTGGGAAAGAGCGAGAGAGAGACTACCATGCAACAGTGTCTCTCCATCCTTCATGATGGCTGGCTGGCTGGCAGGCTGCCTCAGCCATAAGTTATGTAACTCCCGGCCTCTATCGCCGATTTTGACCATCCAAACGCTGTTTCCACTTGTTTTTTTGATGTAACAAGTTAATACCTTTATAATCAACGTAAAATAGGTGCATATGGATAAGTATCAATGATATTTATGGTACGATGACGATTTGAGTTTAGGAAACAGTCTAAATACCTCTGCACAGGGAGGGGTGGCCAATACCCTACCTACGCAGCGGAGAGGTTAAAGGAGACAGCCGGGTGAGGGGTGAGGGTATTGGCCAGGAGGAGCTACGCGTTGTGCGGAGCATAGCCTCCCGTAATGGAACCTCCCTTGTCATGGAGAAAGGAATTACCATGGTCTCCCCCCGTCCTCCCGGCCGTCCCGACGAAAACGGAGGGAGGGCCTCGCGCCCTGGCCTGTCCCCCTCCTGTCCGAGCATGGGAGCGTAGGACGAGGGCCACGGAACCTGCAAGCATAGTCCACTCACAGGACGGGATGGCGAACCGGGTACCGACGGCCACGGGAGAGCGTACACCACACCCACCGCGGCCCGTCCCATAGCCCAAGCCCCAGGTCCGGGGCTCCATGCCGGCGACGGACCTCCACGCATGGGGGTGGAGAAGGTCGACGAGGGCTTTGCCATGACCTACCATTGCGTGGAGCATGTGTCGCTCAGCGCAAGCAAGAAAGCCTCCTGCCAAGCCACCCCCAGGAACAGTGCCGGACCTAAAAGGCCCGTCAGGAGGAGGTGGCTGCGGACTTCGGTAGGGGCTGACATGCAGAAAAAACACCAAAACCTGTCAACGGCAATGGGTGGCGAACGTCCTGCACTGGGTAGGAAAAAGCAATGTCAATGTAGGGCTTAAGATCCCAGGTAAGCCTGAGGAGCGGAGCATCAGGCCAGACACAAAAGTGGAGGCCACGGTGGGGATGGTCGGGGAACCTACCGCCGTAGCCCGGCCAAAACTCAACCACTTCACGGGTCCACTCTCCCTAGGGACCAGTACGGAGGGGCGGTAGCTCCAGCCTCACGACCCTGTGTGCTTTTGAGAGGTTAAAGAGGGAGCGGACATCCGTCAAGAAGGCACAGCGGGAGGAATCCACCCAGGGTTAGACGACACCGAGGGCCTGGTAGGAGAAGTACTGCACATCCTGCAGGAGGAGAACCAGAGCGGGTACAGTGCCGCTCCCGTCTGCCAGTCGCTGCAGATACCACAGACTGGGCAGATGCCGGCACCAGAGGTGCATGGTGCCGAGGGGGTCATGCATCCCCTGGTAGGCGCCTAGCGGCCGGACTCCAACCCCGGGCCAGGGAGCTAATAAGTCGCATCAGGGGAGCGGGAACAGGGAGCAGCAGCAGAGGTAGGCCGTACCCCGAACAGGACCCGGATGGCAGCATCTCGAAGGAAGGGGCTCTGAGTAGGGCAACTGACACGTAACGGGCCATGGTCGCCCAAGAGTGCCAGAGACAGCGTAGCCCTCAGCCTCCACCGATGTAGGGTGAGAGCCCAGGAGGCGAAGGGCAGATAGGCAAACTCCACCACGGCAGGGATCGGAGACGTCCATGCTGCAGCAGGCCGTGTGGAGGCAGTACCCCCGAAGGCCCAGCATGACGATCCGAAAGCAAGTCGGGCGGAGGCAGTGATGAGGCGGCATCATGGGACTGCTAAAAACGGGGGAACAGTACTCACCAGTGGATGTGAGACAGGTCAAATGTATGAGGCAGTGTAGCCTAAACTGCAGATGACACACCCTATGTAAGACAATATCCAAGAATACACCAAGTAGCAGATATAACAAGGAAAATACCCACACATAGGAGACCACAAACACCCGGGCTGGGACAAGCCCCTTAGCAAGGCCCTATCCTAGGGAACAGGTCCAATACCGTCGGGGAAAAGAGAACCCCACCTATTAGAAATACCTGAGAGCCCACTGGAGGAGCGTAGGGAGGAAGTGGCGCAGCGGCGCCGGGTCAGGGAGTGCCGGTTGTAGAGCAGGCACAAACTGTAAGTAAAGAAGTCGAGTATGAGCTTCCCGACGACACCCTATTGGTATAAATAGGAGGGGAAATCCGATACACACAGGACAAATGCCATGTGAGCGGAAGCCTGGGATTTTCAGCAGGCCTCTGTGTCGATCTAGCAGCAAGAGGCCGCCTGTGAAGCGGATTCAAGGCACAGAAGGACACAGAGGATATTAACAAGGGGGAAACCCAGCCAAGCAGCCATTCCCTGGGTGCAGATGAATGCAAAGGGCATAAATAACCAGAGGAAAAAGCTATGTGGCCGATTCCTGGTTCCAGATACAGGTCACAGGGTACATCCAAGAGTAGAAAATCCACCTGTGGAGTGGATTTCGAGAGATAGAGGAAGAGGCAGAGGACACCCCGCCTGTTTGGCGGAAAACGTGTGTAAACACAACGTGGAGTATAGGCCGAACCTCCCTGTCAGTAAAAAAGTCAAGTGTGAGCTTCCCAACAACACCCTATTGGTATAAATATGAGGGGAAACCAAGACACACAGGACAATTTCCATGTGAGCAAAGTCCTGGGACTTTTCAACAGGCCCCTGAGTCCACCTAATATACTAGAAGGCAGCCTGTAGGGCGGAAAGTAGGCACAGAAGGAGGACACAGAGGATAGGAAAATCAGCCAAGCAGCCATTTCCAGGATCGTACATACCTGTGAGGCCACCTAATATACTAGAAGGCAGCCTGTAGGGCGGAAACTAGGCACAGAAGGAGGACACAGAGGAAAAGAAAATCAGCCAAGCAGCCATTTCCAGGATTGTACATACCTGTGAACCCACCTAGTATACTAGAAGGCCGCCTGTAGGGCGAAAACTAGGCACATAAGGAGGACACACAGATGATAGGAAATTAGCCAAGCAGGCATTTCCATGATTGTACAGACATTCAGAACTTAAACAGGGCACCAACAATATCAATAACCAAGGAAAAAGGCTATGTGGCCGACTCCATGATACAGATACATGGCACAGGGCACATCAGAAGTAGAAAATCTGCTTGTAGAGCGAAATTCTAGAAAAGATGGAGCCGAGGACACTTGAAGACCCCCGCCTATGTGGCGAAAAAACGTGTGTAAACAAGAATCTCGAGTTAACTTGTCCAAGCCTATCCTCCCTGTGAGCGGGCCCTTACACAGTTTCCAGACATCCCCCCCCCCCCCTCCCCCCTATGATCAAGTAAACACAGGCAGGGGAAGAACAGAAACAGTGAAAATTGTAAGAAAAGGGATAATTTTAACAAGATTGACAAGACTGAGACCTCCAAGTCAGTTGAGACAAGAGGAAAAAGAAGGAAAGGAACTGTATGGACCAACCAGACTGCAGTCAGCTCAAGGCAAAAAACTGAATAGCTTAGTTACACAAAACATAAAGGCCAGAATTTTAACAAGAGCGTATAAGACCTAATCCACCAAGTCAGTATAGACAAGAGGGACATAGAAGGAAAGGACCTGTGTGGACCAATCCGACTGCGGTCAGTTCAAGGTAAAAAAAAAACAGGCCTAGCTTAAGTACACAATACACATAAAAAGACAAAACACTAGGGCAGCGTCAATCCCTGAGTGAAAGAACCAAGTAACAAAGCTAAACACTGCCCGAAAAGAAAAAAAAAAAACAATTACGGTAAAGGAAGCAAAATTAAAGTTAGGGTAAGCGAGCGACCGATATTGTTACCAGAACCACGTATCCGCGAGGCAAGGAGGCCCGGGGAAACGAAAAGGAACTGACAAGAGTGTGAACCAGGCGACGAATTACAAGACCACCAACTACGGACATGTTGAAAAACAAGTCAGAAGGGCTTATAGGTCAAGTGGAGACCAAAGCAGCATGTTTGAAAGAGAATAAAGGCTGTATGCCCTATGCTCTCACAAAAGCAGAATCCAGAGAAACTTCATGCTCAAGTCTTGTAAAACTTCGACACGTGGTCATACGAAAAACAATTAAAACAAAAAACGTGAAAGGGAAAAGAAACAATGCATCACACGGAAAGCATACATCCCCCCCCAATTTACGTTAAGGGGGACTAAAAAGTTAATATAACCCCAAAAAGCGAGGGTAGAATAGTGCACTCAACGACCGCTACTCGGCGCTGAGGACCAGCCACCCTCGAAGTAAACAATATTATTCAACACGTCTCCAGCACTGTGCACACACCTAAAAACATGCCATAAATCTGAAAAAGTTATGCATACATCACTGAAACATCCTTCTAAAACCTCAACAGCCTGAAAGGCTCACACTCACTTAGTTGAAGCGAATTGGCAGGCAAAATCACACACTCGCGAAACACAGACAAAAAAGGCGTGTGTCATCGACGGTGGGCGCGAAGAGGTTGATAATGTTGTTGTTGTTGTTGTTGTTCCCCAAGCTGCCTGGCCGAACAGCCCCATGGCCCCGAGCAAGGCCAAGGCCATAACCAAGCGCCCCCACAGAACCCTCCCCGCCGACCACAATAAAGCCTGGGTGACCCAAGCCTGGCTGGGAGCTGAGGAGGGTGCGGAAATGCCCGGGAAACCAAAGCCCCACCCAGGGCCCTGTGCCCCTCCGCAATTATGAAGAGAAAGTTGAGGGGCAAAGGAAAAATGTGACGCTTTGGCTTCCAATCTGCCAACTTTTAGGTAGGCAGATTGGGAGGTCAATCCACGGAAGAGATGCCGTTACTTGAGATCTAGAAAATATATAAGTAAAAGAAATAGTCAGAGTAAGCTATGGGTATGGCAGAGATCGCTCAGTTCTCAATCTGATAGACCAGCCCATCACCAGCCTGATAATGTTATATGTACTGGTGCAGGCTCATAGAAAATGGAGCATGGCTAAGAGGAGAGCAGCTAGATTAAATGGGTAACTATAACTTTTTTCTCTCCTTCGCTATCCTAATTTCTTTTCCTTCTTTAGTCGTCTCCGAGTGTGTACAACGTGCCTAGTAGTGCATTGAGGTGCAACTCTAGAGATTATTAGTACTTCGCGTGAGTACCGATAAAGCAGCCCGCTGTGATAGCGGCTGAGATCTAAAGCCCTAAGGTCGTTGCACACTAACACAACAGCCCCTTCAAGACTGGCACGAACACCCACGACACACAAATCCTGTGTCTTGCCGAATTTACAAGCGATCGCGGTGAAAATGGCTGGCATTGTTTAAGTCGTATCTCTACCGTATCTCTTCTGCACGACTTGATAAGACTCTAGCGATGCTGATACGGTGGAGAAACGAATGTTACGAAGAAGATAGGTAAAGTCGTACGAAGGGTACACGACTAGTCCACGGAAAAGACACGACCCAAAAGACTGCGATACAACTCAGAACAATCGCATCGACGCCGTGAGATGTGCAACCAGGATTGAGCCTAGACACGTGGTTGCCAACTCGACCGTTGCCAATTTTCAGCACGGAAGAGATATGGTCCGCACAGCAGGCTTACGCACCAGACGACGTTGATACGGGCCATACGGCTTTCATAAGGACCATACGTCTTTGATACGGACCACACGATTGTGAAACGGTGAGTTCATGATGGAGACCAGACTCGGACGATTTTTTAGTTGCCGGGGGATTCCTACAAACTTTTGAACAGCTCAAAATCTTGTATCGACCCCCGATACGTCGCTTGGAACGTTAGAGTCACCCACGGCTAATTTCCGATATCCACGACTATGTTGCTGATTCGCCGTATCAGGCTGAAATTTCGAGTCGTGAACTCGCCTGGAGGGCATTTCGTGTGAGTGTGCAACGACCTCTACGTTGGAAACATAGAGACTGCTCCTATATATATATATATATATATATATATATATATATATATATATATATATATATATATATATATATATATATATATATATATATATATATATATATCTTCTGCGTGTCGTAAGAGGCGACTAAAGAGGTTGGGTCGGTGGGCTTGCGACCCCCACCCGGAAAAAATACCTAAGCAAAGAAAAACGAACGAACAGCCTCGGATGCAGACGGAACCTATGTTGACGAACCACGACCGACTAAGGAAATTCCTTCGGACATTCTGAGAATGGCTACATGGAATGTTAGTGGCATGAATGATGGCACAGAAGAGAGAGAGGTTCTGGAAGTGCTAGTGAATGCCAGGCTGGATGTATGTGGAATGACAGAGACCAAATGGAAAGGTTCAGATGTGAGAGAGTGGGAGTGTGGAATGGGTGTGTGTGCTGGAGTGAGTGAAGGAACAGCGAGAGAAGGTGCGTGTTTGTTTGTAAGTAGCAAATGGAAGGAATGTGTAAGAGAGTATGGGTCTGTGGGTTCAAGGATTGTGTGGGTGAGAATGAAAGTAGGAATACAAACGTAGGTGATTGTGTGAGTGTATGCCCCGACAGAGGATAAACATGAAAGAAAGAAAGAGGAGATCTGGATGAATGTGGAGGCGTGCCTGGAGAAGTTTGACATGAACGAAAGAATATTTCTGATTGGGGATATGAATGGTAAGGTGGGTAATAGGAAAGTTGAGGGAGTGGTGGGAGGGTGGGGGGTACCATCAGAGGTGAATGGGAATGGTAGTGCACATGTGGACGTATGTGTGGGGAGGAGGCTGTAGATAGTCAACACCTTCTTCCGACACAGAATGATCCACAGGTACACATGGAAATGGGTGTGGACGATGGAGGATGAGACAGTGGTGGAACAAAAGTCATTGATTGATTATGTATGTGTGGATGAACGAATGAAGAAATCTGTGATGGATGCTAGGGTGTATAGGGGTATTGGAGGGGGTCTGTCTGATTATTATGTAGTGGTAGCTAAGGTTAGGATACAGAAGAACGAAGAAGTGGGTGAGGAGAGCTGGAGGGAGGCGAGAGGAGGGTGGAGAGGTTGCAGGAGGAGGAAGTAAGGGAGGAGTACAGGAGAGCAGTGGAAAGACGACTAGGTGGGTTCGACCTGGAAGTTATGGAGGAAGTGGAAGAGATGAGCAAGGTGTTTAAGGATGAGATCTGTGCAGCATGTGAGGAGGTGTGTGGAATGAAGAGAAGAGGGAGGGGAGTGAAAGGTACAGCATGGTGGACAGAAGAGGTAAGAATAGCTGTGAAAGAAAAGAAGAAAGCATATAGAGAGTGGTTGGGTAGTAGAGGGAATGAAGATTTCGAGAGACAGAAACGAGCGAGGTATGTGGAGAGTAAGAGGGTGGTGAAGAGAGTAGTGAAGGAAAGTAAGAGAAGAGTAGATGAGGAATTTGGAAGGAATCTGAGTGTAAAATGGAGGGAGAGTAAGAAACTGTTCTGGAAAGAAGTCAAGAAAGTTAGGGAAGGTAGCAAGGGAAACAGTAAGGGTGTGAAATATAAGAATGGGAGAATGCTAGCCGAGAAGCAAGAGAGAGTCAAAAGATGGAGGGAGTACTTCCATGAGTTGCTAAATGTAAGGAATGAAGAGCCAGCAAACATAGCTGGATATGGTATGGGAGGGAGAAGAAGAGAAGTAGTGGAGGAGGAGGTGGGGATCAGGAGGTCAGAAGTGTGGGAAGCCATGAAAAGAGTGAAGTTGGGGAAAGCACCAGGAACAGAAGGAGTGTGTGGGGAAATGTTGAGGTACGGTGGTGAGATTGTGATCGAATGGGTATGGAAAATGTGCAAACTAGCATGGGAGAAGGGAAGTGCACCCGATGACTGGAAGACTGGCATAATAGTCCCCCTATATAAGGGCAAAGGGGAAAGAGGAGTGTGTAGTAACCACCGAGGAATATGTCTTCTAAGCGGAGTCGGGAAGGTATACAGTAGGGTAGTGATTGAGAGAGTGAGAGTGAGAATGGAGAAATGGATAGGCGACGAGCAGGGAGGTTTTAGGAAGGGAAGAGGATGTGTAGATCAGATTTTTACCCTGAATTGTGTTGTGGAGAAATATCTGGAGAAGAAACAAAAGGTTTATGTTGCCTTTATGGACTTGGAGAAGGCTTATGACAGAGTGGATAGAGAAGGTTTGTGGAAAGTACTTAGAATATAATTATGCAGTAGATGGCAAGTTGCTGAAAGCAGTGAAGAGCATGTATGAGGGTGCAAAGGTGGCAGTACGTGTGGAGAGTGAGCAGAGCGAGTTCTTTGACCTGAATGTTGGTTTGAAACAGGGGTGTGTGATGTCCCCATGGTTGTTTACTGTATATATGGATGGAGTCATGAAAGAAATACTATCAAGAGCAGTGGATGTTGGTGTATCGCTGAAAAGGGAGGGAATTGAGTGGAAGCTACCTATACTGCTGTTTGCGGATGATACAGTTCTGATGAGTGATAATGAATGGGAGTTGCAGGGTCTGGTAAATAAGTTTGGAACAGTGTGCGAAAAACGGAATTTGAAGGTAAATGCGGGGAAGAGCCAGGTTATGGTCTTCGAAAGAGGTGAAGTCACAGAGTGTGAGGTGAAGCTGAACGGTCAGGCTATGGAGATCGTCAACTCTTTTAAGTATCTGGGCAGTGTGTTGAGTAAAGATGGGACTATGGATGAAGAAGTGCGGGAGAGGGTACAACAGGGGAAGAGGGTTGTAGGAACGCTGAAAGCCGTAACAAGAAATATAGTGGTCAGTATGGAAGTGAAGAAGTTCTTGCATGACAGTGTGGTAATCCCGACACTGACTTACGGAAGCGAAGCATGGACGTTGGTTGAGAGACTCAGACCAAGAGTGAGAGCAGTGGAAATTAATTACTTAAGAAGTGCGTGCAGAGTTACATGGAGGGATAAACGACTAATGAGGAAGTAAGAAGGAGGTGTGGTGTGGAGGTAGATGTGCTGGAAAGTGTGAAAAGGAACAACTTGAGATGGTTCGGCCATATGGAACGTATGGAAAGCGAGAGAATGACTAAGAGGGTGTACGAGAGCGAGGTGGAGGGACAGAGAGGGAGAGGTAGACCGAAAGAGAGGTGGAAGGATGGAGTGAGGAAGTATATGAACGAAGGCGGTGCTGGTTGGGGGGAGCGGCGTCGACTGACTGGGGACAGAGGTGCATGGGGGCGGTTTGTTCGTGGCCACCCCTTCGGGGATCACGGCGTCAGGCAATAGATAGATAGATAGATATATATATATACAGGGTGTCCCAGGAGGAAAGGGCATAACTTTGGGAAATGATAGAACAATGTATTTTAAGCATAAAATATTCTATAACAAAAAGGCCAAATTTCAACCATTAAAAAGATAATGAAGGTTTTATGTAGTGTCCTTCACCGCATCACTGTAATGGACTCTTCCATGTCAAATAGTTTCCAACTACTCCAAAGTGAGCTAATATGTCTATAATCATTTTGCAACTTACAGAATTATAGTATCTTTAAAATAACATGGTCAAATAATTGCAGAAAGATGGAGGTTGTTCAGGGCCTCCTCACCCCCTACGTGCCCTGCCAATACAACGTTAACTCAGCCCACGATTTCTTGGACATTTTAGGAGACGCCCCCCCGGAACAACAACCACACAATCGCCTCCCTCGACGTAGAAAGCCTGTTCACCAACGTGCCAGTGGATAGGACCATTGACATGATTCTACGTCGAATTTACCATTGCCCTGATACACCAACTCTGGACATCCCGGAGAAGGCCCTGAAAACACTGCTGGAGCTATGTACCAAGGAGGCCCCCTTCCTTTGCCCCAGGGGCAACATGTACAAGCAGATAGACGGTGTGGCGATGGGCAGCCCCCTAGGAGTTCTTTTTGCGAACTTTTTATGGGTACCATCGAGGAAGAGCTCCTAGCTGCCCAACGACCCACCGTCTACTGTAGATACGTGGATGACATCTTTGTGCAAATCAAGGACCTCCACGAACTACAGGAGCTCCAGCGTCGCTTCATGACCTCCTTCGAACTTAACTTCACCTTTGAAAAATCTAACAATGGACAACTCCCCTTCCTCGACATCCTCGTAGCTCTAAACGACCATGGGTTCAAAACAACCGTCTACAATAAACCAACTAACACAGGACAATGCCTCAACGGCGATAGTGAATGCCCCCGCCGTTATCTTCTATCCTCCATCTCCACTTATGTAAGGAGAGCCCTCACGCACTGCTCTACCTGGGCCGACACCCACCAGGAACTAGAAAGACTATCCCAAGTTTTAGTGAATAACGGATACACCAACTCCGACATCTCCAGCACCATCAACCACCATCTTGAAAAATGGTACACCCAAAGCCCTCCCAACATTGACCCCCCCCCCCCCCCCCCCCCCAATGAAATTAAGATCTTCTACCGCAATTTTATGTCCTCTGAACACAAAAATGACGAGGCCGTCTTAAAAGAAATAATCTCCCAGCATGTCCACCTAACCAACCCGGAAAACAAAATCAAATTAATAATTTATTACAAATCCCCCAAGACCTCCAACCTCGTTCTCCGCAACAAACCTGCTTCCACCAAGATAAAGAGCCCGATGACCGACGATCACGACAGGTCACGACAGACAGATTACATACCTGTAATTATGAGGACTGTGGACCTCATTCCTATATTGGCATGACGCAGACTCGTCTTTCACGTCGGTTAACTCTTCACCTTCAGGCTGGAGCCATCAAAGACCACTATCTCACCCCTAACCACCCCCACCTCACACGAAACGAGTTAGAGAAACACACCACCATACTCGATAAAGAAAGTGACCCAAGGAGATTACCTATACTCGAAGCGTTATATATCCAAGCCTTCCATCCGAACATCACCAACCAAACTCTGGACCTTCAGATCCTTCCTTCTGCCAAAAGGCACTATCCTACAGGACCTAACGCCCCCCCTCGCCCCCCGTCGCCCTTGGCGCAGCCCCCCGCGCTACCTCCTTCAGCTTCGTCTTCTGCCGGCGCCACACGTACTACGCAACTTAGGCCTCGCCCATCGACATGCAGCCAATCAGCTTCGACCCCGCCAACCGACCACCACCTTTCCGCATCCAGTGCGCATGCGTGACGGGGTCCTCTCTCTTTCTCTCTCTTTCTCTCTCCTAGAATACCCCTCGACCAATAGCAGACTTTTGCCCCCTGATTTTCGCCTCATCTGATCCTCCACCCTCTATATATACCCTTCCTGTTTACCTTTTATATCATCCAATATCATTATTGGAAGTGCCTGGCAAGATTTTCGAGAGGTGCATTCTGACAAGACTCACAGCGCATCTAAACCACAACAACCTAATACCTTACCAACAACATGGTTTTAGAAAAGGGCGCAGTACGACAACAGCTATTTCCCTAATACATGAGAAGATCGCACAGGCTCTAGCTAATAAACATCAATGCTCCGTGGTGCTCAGAGATGTAAGCAAAGCCTTCGATAAAGTATGGTACGAAGGCTTGAAATATAAAATTCTTAAACTAGGCCTACCACAATATCTCGAGGCCACACTATGTGACTTTCTAATGGATAGAACAGCGAGAGTGAGGATGGGTGAAGTATTGGGACCAGAATTTGAACTGCAGAGTGGTGTCCCGCAAGGAAGCATCTTATCCCCTATCCTGTATTCAATATACACAGCAGATATCCTACAACCTGCAAATGACTGCTTTAACATACTTTATGCGGATGACATCTCTCAGGTAATAACATATCGAGGAAAATCTAAACTAATGATGGCAGAAAGAGTGGCGGATGAAATAAATAAAATTAACAGCTTTGAAAACAAATGGAAAATAAAAACCAACTTAAGCAAATTTACAATAATACCAATGGCTACAAACGTCCAGGAGGACATCATTGTAAATGGCGACCTCCTAATAATCAATCAGGGTAAAATCTTGGGAATGAAGTTAACAAAAAGTGGCATAATACAACATGTACATGATATAAAGCATAAAGCAAATCGAGCACTTACTAAATTGTACAAATACAATAGTCTTCCATCGAACATCAAACTGCACTTGGTTAAAGCATACATACTGCCACTAATCGAGTATCCAGCCATTCCATTCATGAGCTTATCCAAAAAAACAGATACTAAACCTCCAAATAGTACAAAACCAATCACTTTGCTTTGCGCACAACGAGCACTACCCATATATGAGAAACACCGAACAACTTCACAACCTGAGCAATGTATTAGCTATGAACGTTAAACTCTACCACAGAGCTAGGAATGTCTGGGCAAAACTAGCATTACTACAAGACCCTTACTATCTAGAGCTAATGGAGGGAAACAATAACCGTAACCATGCCTGGTTTCGCAAAACTCTGAACGTACTAGATAACGAACCAATTCACAAGAGTACAAGAGTACCTCACTAATTTACTGACCTCTATCTAACATATTATATGACATTACCGAATTAGACACCAATATTGTGACAAACCAGGGGCAATGCAGGTGGGTGGTAGTGGTAGAGCAACCCATGCCACGGCCTGTACTCCCATGACTATACCGTTTGGAGTGCCAGTATTGAACCCCTTAAGGTAGCACCAACCTTGAGGTGGGTCTCTCAGTGCCTCATCAAAACTTTCCCACAGTACTACTTCTCGATACAGTCTGCGGCGATGCTCCCCAGCTGGTGCACTGCTGGGGCTATGGGCTGCCATCAACTATCAGCTATTGACTATCAATCATCAATTTTAACTTTTTGCCAAACAATTCTCTGGGCTGATGGTGCCCTTGCCTGGGGTCCACCCCGGTGGACCCCAGACAGGGGACCCATCATAACACGGGGTCATGCATTGATTTTACTCTGGGCTGGTGGTGCCCTTGCCTGGGGTCCACCCAGGTGGACCCCAGACAGGGGACCCATCGTGATGAGGGGATGCATTGGTTCTGTGTGGTGTGACGGACTAAATAAGTGGCTGAATTTCTGGTCATTACTTACCGGGCTGCTCCGAGGCTTCATCTGCTGTGGGACGATAACACAGAGGATGAAGACGGGAGCTGTTTTGGTGGTATGGTCGGGAGGAAGCGGGGAGAGTGGGTGAATTAGTTGCAGTTGATTATTGGTAGTTATTGGTAGTTGTTGTTGGTATTGTGAGCTGGGCTTTATTGTTTGAGATGTGAACGACACAGAGTGTGGGGACGGGTGCGGCTTGGCCGTCTGTTTGAGGGGGTGCATGGAATTCAGAATGGAAAACAGGGGGGATGAGGGAAGGTGCATGTTGGCAGTTGTTACAGCCTCTAAACATTTAGCAAGTGGTGGCATTTGCTGGGAGAACAGGGAGATGGAATTTATTTTAAAATAAACTTATAAACATAAGAAATAATAGCAAGGTGGTTAGCCCACCAACTTTTTTTACCTCTCATACTTTTCTTTTTTCAACACTTTATCTTCGTCACATACCACTCTTCTTTCACAACTTGTGGAGCCTCACTTCACATTTCGTTTCGTTTCGTTTTTATATCATTCTAGCCTTACTTGATAATGCTGGTTGTCCAGTGAAACGCGTCGTATATAATACAACATAATCAACATATAATACAACATCATCATGTACTAATGTACATGTAACCCTGTACCACCATGAATTTTGCTAATCTCATTCATCTACTTCCTGCCACCCAGCGAAAACTCATCAGAGACCTGGAAACTTTGAATAATAAAATCTCCAACGCAGAAATTGCCATTTCTTTCAACCTCGTATGTATTAAAGAAAATTTATTACCTGGCTTTACTAACATATATATATATATATATATATATATATATATATATATATATATATATATATATATATATATATATATATATATATATAGATATATATATATATATATATATATATTGTAACAGCTGGAGAGACCAACCTGTTGAATGTGACTGTACAACTACAACTACAACTGCAAGAAACGATCACTCTTTCTTTCCGGCCTACGTGACGAGAGCGAGGGAGAGAGAGAGCGGCCCGGCTGCATTCCTGACATTCTTGCGTGCGTAACGTGACTGGAAAGGGAGCAGGGGGGAAGAGACGGATAGAGGGAGAGAGCATAGGAGAGCAGGGGCTGAGGTGGCGTGATGCCTGCCCCCTTCCCCCCACCTATTTCACACCTCTTATTGGACCACCACACCTGTTCTCGTCTGTAATTGGCTCACACAACCTGGCTGGAATCGGATTGGTTCCGGCACCTGTGTCCTGACTTCTGATTGGATTAGCGTGGACAGGGAAGGATATAAATAGCCTGATATTTGAGGGTTCAAATCAGTACATTCTTGGCTTGAGAAAAGCAGTGTGTTAGGGAGACGAGACAGACTTCACAGGCTTGTATAATAGGTGTTATTATATGTTAAGAAGCGTCCCGGGTGACCACTTACTCGTTAGTTAGGGAATATTCGTGACTGTAAATTAACCAGAGGTATGTTGGAATCATTTGATTTAAGATTTTGTGATTGGAGAAACATATATGTTGGATTGGTGATTATGTTGTGATTTGATATAATTTTGTGATTTAGAGATAATTTGTGATTGAATATTGAATACTTTACCTGTTAATACTTAACTGACTTAATGTAAAGCTATTGTCATTAGTAATTACGCATTGTAGAAGTCTTATAATTTGTATTGTCTACTTAAGCTTAAATGTTTTCATTAGTGAAATCGGAACGTAGGCAAAGCGATCCTGAAATCTATAATATTCATTTCTGTCATTGCTTATTATTTTGATTAATTGTAAAATACCTTATTTATGTTTCCAATTGTTTACAATTCCATTTTATATGTGACTTTGTAATATTCCCTTACTATCTTTATTAAGTCAATGTCTTTCAGTAAAAGAATAAATTAGATATAATATTAAAGATAATAATAATAAGAGAATAACGAGATAAGAGAGAGAGTAAAACAATTTTTAAAGGGTTAACAAACTTAAATTGATCATATAAAAAGATCTTGATAATCATTATACTTTAATGATAATCAAGCTTAATTGCTTTATTCTATAATTATATAATGACTTAAAAAGTCCTTACTTACATACCAAGCTTTTCTCGATTCATATTTAATAGCCTACTTAATATTAAACATTCAATATAACTTTAACCCTTGTCTATCGGGGCCGACTTAAGGCGGTCAAGAGAACCAAGGACTAAATGGCGGGGCCCGACTTAAGTCCAATGCGATGTTGAGCACATAATTGGCTCTGAGAGAGATTCCGAGCGGTGGGAGGAGCGCGGGTGGGCTCTGCCCGTTCGGCACGGCTCCCGTACCGCGACTGGTCCCTCCTCCACACTCATCCACATCCACTGCCTCCCTAGACAGGGAAATATGTAAGGAAATCACCGTATTAAAATACGGTTTTTTGTACTCGTGTTGCAACATAGTTGCAAGACAATCCGTGGTCGTGCAAGGATGGTTCAGGTGTCATTGGAAACCTCAATTATCGCCCTTTCACGGATACATAATTGTATTACGCTCTGGCTCTTGTTTATGCATGAAAAAGAGCATGGAATGAAGCTCGTTTAGGGTAAATCTGGCAGCTTGGCAGGTACTAGATGTTAAAAACGGCCTCATCTGACGGGTGTTAAATAGTTTCCTGATTAAATATAATTGAAGTGTATCAGAGTATAAGGGATAACTGTCCCAACAGCTAAAGGAAAGCAAGTAACAACATAAAAAACTTATATATTTCATGTTCTATTGGCCTTCAGCTTTTTGATACCCTTACACATTAGTCTAGTGGAATTCCACAAAGCCTTGTTTTGGAAGCTAACAAACGTTTTATTGTTTTTAGTTGTTCTTTAGGTGCTACTTATTGAATATCAACCAGGTGCAATGATGGCACCTTTGGGGAAATTGTTTTATTTACGAAATTCAAAATGGCCGCCAGCCGTATCCAGCAAAAATACATTTTTTATCATAACCTTCCTCCTAGTTGACATAAAGACTTGATTTTAGTGTCAAAATATATGTTTTTTAAGGCCATAGAATACCATGAAATATGTTTTCACTGTGTATTTTGGTGTTATACATGAAGTCTGAGAATTGAATGCTCTCTAATAGGTAGAACACTTGAGAATCACTGTCCTTTTCATTACTATCATCTTTCTGAATTCTTACAGTAGTAACCGTATTTGGGGTAACATAGTCCTGTGACACTAATGAATCTAGAACACTTCGCCAGCATTGTATTCATCATCATCATCCGCTTCTTCAATTCTTACAGCTGTAATTGTATTTGGGTTAACGCAGTCCTCATCTCCCAGACAAGCACAGAAGACTGAGCACGATATCCGGGCATTAGAGCAGCTACACCGCGCACTAGAGCAGGGAGTTGCAGTAGCACAGCCACATTTGAGTACTTTTAACACATCAGGTGGAGCTGGAGACACAGCTGGTGATAATGCAACTAGTTCTAGCTTCTGTGTTGCACCATTTATTTACCATTCGTAGTGGACTGGGTTTATGTCTGGAGGGTCAATTTGAAGTGCATTCAATCATATTGCTGCCTGGAAATGTGCCCTGTGCACATGTTCGTTGAAAGCTTCAGTAGTTGGAGGAAGAGTCATCAATTTAGGTGCTGAATTCAGCTTATGGTTGGCCGTTTTCTTTAACCAAACCTGGTAGCGAAATGCCGTCATGTCTGATTCTCCAGTTATGCCATAGCAGGATGCAATGAATGTGGTGCATTGGGCTTCACCCATGTTTTCACTGAGCACTCCAAGCTCTGTGAGCTTCTTTCCACTTTTAAGCATTTTTAATACAGTTCCTTTACCCAAATCATGGAGGCAAGAGACTGTGTCACATCCTAATAGTACATGTGCAGGAAGAATTTGTATCCACTATGTTAGAATGTTTCTCTGCTGTGGCCTTGATGTTGCAACTCTTGCGGGATGGGCTTGTACCAACCATCACCAAGTCACAGGTCAGCTTCTTACTCTTGTAGTAATGTACTAATAGGACAAATACATCTGTGCCATCAGAAACAACGTGAATGTTCTTTACTCCAACTGAAGAAAGATGTCCAATCATTGGCCAATGATGAGACCCAAGTTGACATCACAGTACACAAAGAGGAAGGTCTATCTAGAATAAAAACGGATGCTGCAGATCGATCCAGGAAAAAATAGCCACCTGTATTGACCCACTAGACCCTACAACACATGCTCCAAATCGCCTTGTCAACATTGTTACTGGCCAGATCGCACCAGTCACAGTGAATGTTGAGGACTCTGTACAGCTGGGAGAGGATCTCATGAAAAAGGATGGCCTGAGAATTTTCATAAACCACTCACAAAACATGTTGTCACAATGGCAGTATCAAAGAAGAAGCTCAACGTGGATGGAATTGGAGTCTATGACACATCATTGATTTACTCGAGAGTATTGTGTCTGCAGAAGACCAGAAACATTGATTTGAAAGATGTATTGGGATATGAATTGGCAGGTGTCCCCTATCCATATATGATGAAAATGGAGATTTGCGCATCACCAAATTAAAGTCGACACTGAAATCGAGCATCCAAGTGAAACTTGCGGATCATCAGTCAACTCCATCTGACTCCATACTGATTGATGGTTGTGCAATGTTGTGGATCATCGCATGGCCTACAAACGGGACTGTCCAAAAGTATTTCCAGAATGTATCCAACTATGTAGTAACTCATCTCCAGACACCTGATTATGACAGAAGCATCAAGAGCAGGCCAAGACGCAAGCAGAATACACCAGTTCTCTCTCACAACTCCTCTCCCTCCCAAGAAAGTCTGCCTTGCTGTTTCGCACAATAAAAAGCAGCTCATCCAACTACTCTGTGGTTACTTGGAAAAACAGGATGATACTTTTCCAAGTAATGGAAACAGAATTGTCATTACAGGACCACACCCAAAACCCATACAGATTACAAATAATACTATCACAGAGAAAAACGACCTGAAAACCACTCATGAGGAAGCAATTATCATACCACTGCAAGTTGTTAGAATAGCCAATACTGGGGTAAAGAGCATTCGCATTGTTTCTGATGACACAGATGTATTTGTCCTATTAGTACATTATATACTACAAGAGTGAGAAGCTGACCTGTGACTTGGTGATGGTTGGTACAAGCCCATCTCGCAAGAGTTGCAACATCAAGGCCACAGCAGAGAAACATTCTAACATAGTGGATAAACAAAAATCCTGCACATGTACTATCAGGATGTGACACAGTCTCTTTGCCTCCATGGTTTGGGTAAAGGAACTTTATTGAAAATGCTTAAAATTGGAAAGAGCACCCAAAGCTTGGAGTGCTCAGTGAAAACATGGGCGAAGTAGTAGCCCAATGCACCACATTTATTGCATCCTGCTATGGCATAACTGTAGAATTAGACATGAAGGCAGTTCGCTACCAGGTTTGTTTAAAGAAAACGGCCAACCAGATGCTGAATTCAGCACCTAAATTGATGACTCTTCCTCCAACTACTGAAGCTTTCAACGAACATGTGCACAGGGCACATTTCCAGGCAGCAATAAGGATGAATGCACTTCAAAGTGACCCTCCAGACATAAACCCAGTCCACTACGAATGGTAAATAAATGGTGCAACACAGAAGCTAGAACTAGTTGCATTTCCACCAGATGTGTCTCCAGCTCCACCTAATGTGTTAAAAGTAATCAAATGTGGCTGTGCTACTGCAACTCCCTGCTCTAGTGCGCGGTGTAGCTGCTCTAATGCCCGGATATCGTGCTCAGTCTTCTGTGCTTGTCTGGGAGATGAGGACTGCGTTAACCCAAATACAATTACAGCTGTAAGAATTGAAGAAGCGGATGATGATGATGAATACAATGCTGGCGAAGTGTTCTAGATTCATTAGTGTCACAGGACTATGTTACCCCAAATACGGTTACTACTGTTATAATTCAGAAAGATGATAGTAATGAAAAGGACAGTGATTCTCAAGTGTTCTACCTATTAGAGAGCATTCAATTCTCAGACTTCATGTATAACACCAAAATACACAGTGAAAACATATTTCATGGTATTCTATGGCCTTAAAAAACATATATTTTGACACTAAAATCAAGTCTTTATGTCAACTAGGAGGAAGGTTATGATAAAAAATGTATTTTTGCTGGATACGGCTGGCGGCCATTTTGAATTTCGTAAATAAAACAATTTCCCCAAAGGTGCCATCATTGCACCCGGTTGATATTCAATAAGTAGCACCTAAAGAACAACTAAAAACAATAAATCGTTTGTTAGCTTCCAAAACAAGGTTCAGTAAAAATATCAATTTGGCAACTAGACTGTTCAATCTTCTTTTATTTAGTTAACCACTTCTAAATCAAGATACGTAACAGATAACTGGCGATCTTGCCAGGATACGTTTTGTATAAGTTTCACTAAGTTCATATCACTGTAATCATGCCTGAAATTATTAATAAGGAAGATGTTAAGATTTTCCTAGAATCGTCACCCATTGCCAGTGACATCGATCTCTTGTCCAAGGCAGAGCTAATAGTACTAGCCTAGTATCTGGAGTTAACGGTCTCAGACATGGCAAAACCCGAAATGGCACAGACCATAAAGTCAGAATTATTTGGGATTCACGGAGACGAGGGCAAGGGCGGTGAGCATAACGGAGCGACTGGTGGGGGACTTGGTAATGGGATGCAGATGCGGTTTGGTGAGCATTTGCCAGAGGGATTTACCCCTGAGCAATATTTAGATTTAGCTAGGTTAAATGCCTTGCCCTCCTAGAGGCAATCTCTATCCAAGCTCTAAAACCTTCCCTTAATATCCAAACAGACGATTTCCAAGCCTTCCCTAGTGCCTGTAGAGCGCACAATCTTGCTTCCCATCTCACCTCACCTTCTGCACCCCCCTCCGCCCGTACCGCTCCCGTAGACAACCCCAGACACAGCCATCTCCAGAGGTCCTGAACCCACACTCCCACCAATCAGAACCCTGATTTGCCACCCTCAGCCCCTCTTCTACGCCAATCAACTCGCCTTGACCTGACAACTGACAGCCAACCACACGAGACCCCTCGATGACTGACTCCCACTCACCTATACAAGACCCAGATGACCCTTCACCTGCATCACTTATCTGCTGAGAATGTAATTTGAACATTACGAAACGTCCAGTCCTAACATTGGACAACTACTACAACTCATCTCTCAAGAACAAAGGATGATTGTCCGAAATAGTGAAAAGTTAAAAAAACAAATTATTAATTGTGAAACTGATGTATATACTGTATATATACAGTATATATATTAGTCAAACTGTGAAACTAGGCATTTCATGAAATTACTATAAGCATTTCAATCAATTTGTGAAATGACTGGTTACTAAATGGTTACTAACCTAACTTGGGTTAGGTCAGGTTAGATTATATTGACCTCCACCTATTATTTATGAAGTGAAGCAAACTGTTCACACAATGACACACCTCAATTTGCTTTTCACGAGCTTGAAGGCAACTATGGGGTTTGCCCTACCTACCGATCCTAATCTGAACTACCTAACCTAACCTAACCTAGCTTAACCAAACCTACCTATTCTAACCTAACCTAACCTACCTAATCTAACCTAACCTAACCTAAGCTGTTTGGTTGGTAACCAGTTAGTAAACAGTCATTTCATAGATTGACTGAAATGCTTAGTCATTTCACGAAATGACTACGTTTCACAGATTGACTGTAACATATACTGTATATATATATTTGGTTGGTGTAGCCAGGGAGTGTATTTTCTTTAAGGCAAACGTGGTTAAAGGAAAAAGAGGTTTCACAGTTAATGAGTTTTTTTTATTTAACTTTACAATAATACGAACAGTTTTTCTCTGGTCTTCAGGGATGAGTTGGAGTAGCTGTCCAACATAATATTATGGCCTGGACGTTTCGGAATTTTCATATTCCATCTTCAGCATCTCTGTGTTTTATTTTTCAGAAGCAGCATTGAGTTCTTGTTTGAGGTTATTGGAGACTAACCTTTTCTCTTTGATTTCTTCCCCCACGAGTTCTCTCCGGAATCGTAGGGTAGGTTCTCGTAATCTGGCATTCTCATGTAACTTTGGTTTGGTGTAACTATGAAACCTCTACTTTCTTTAACCTTGTTTGCATTAAAGACAAAATTTACTGTATATATATATATATATATATATATATATATATATATATATATATATATATATATATAGGTATATATATATATATATATATATATATATATATATATATATTATATATATATATATATATATATATATATATATATATACGGTATATATATATTTATATATATAAATATATATATATATGTATATTATATATATATATATATATATATATATAAATATATATATATTATATATATATATATAATTTATTTATTTATTTACTTATTTATTTATTTATGTATTTATGTTTTCTTTTAGTTGATGTATAGAAAATTATATTCAAAATTTCGTTTCCAGAGATATACTTCCATAATTAGAATTAGGTGAAGTCAACATATATTTTATGAATGGGCTTGAGACTATGACATCCAAGTGTATCAAAGTGTTATAATGCCAACTTACCCATAATAACTTCGAGCATAGTCGTAAGGTTCTGGGGTGATGGTAGGCCTATTTGGGTGGTGGTGTGGGGGGAGGTTCTTCCATGTCACCAAAGTTGTTCACAGACACCCACACACCCGTCACTGCTATGCCCTGTAAAGGAAAGGAATGAGTAAGAACATATTCTCAATTTATAATAATAATAATAAAAATAATAATAACAATAAAAATAATAATAATAATAACAATAATACTATTTGTTAAGGATTATGTGTTTAATCAATATCCTAAAGTAAGGGGAGCGTCCGCCATGTTGTTCGCAATGGTCCGATAATTTTCATTTCTATACAGGTGATAACACTTCTAGGAGTAACATATCCAAAAAAGGAATAAAATTATACCAATAGTGTTTTCGCTACCTCGGATTTTCGCAAATTTTCCAATCCCTATAAAACAAACATTTTTGGTCCAATTTTAATAAGTAAGATACCATTGGAAAGAGGGAGAAAAATGCAATAATTTTGATAAACGCTATAGTTTTGCCGCAAGTTTTTTTTTTTTTTTTTAAAGTTCTAAAAGGTTGCAAGCCTCCTGTCAAAACGTTTATTGGTTTAACAAAAATCCGCCAAACAGATTTGTTGCAGTTTTACTCCTCTTTCCAATGATATCTTAGTTATTCAAATTGAACCACAAATAAACTTGTCATAGGGAAAAGTGTAACACAAACCATAGTTTTGAGAAAAAGGCGAAAAACTAAATTTTTCCATTACCCAACGATTCCTCTCTCAAATGACGATTTATTGCAACTGTTTGCTATTGATTAATTTAATACATGCTCTGGCACTAAAATGCAGTGCAATTTACTAGGTCTAAGTCAATAATATGCCACCTGGACCACCCAAAAGGTATTTTATTCATTTGGCGCCAATGGCGCCAATGGCGCCAACCGCGCACCTCCTTTATGCCAAGTTAGGTAATTTTCGATTACTCTAGGTTGTGTTATGGTTGGTTTGGATGGGTTAGATCTGTTTAGTGTTGAATATATAATATGTTTGTGCATGTCTTGGCATCTGGATGATGATGATGGCTTGGATGATGATGATGGCTTAGATGATGAAGTCTAGTGACTCACCCTCACTCTCCCAGGTTCAGTTTAGGTGCCAGATAACTCTGTTGACTGTAATTTGTCTATATTTGTGCATAATAACGCGATAATACATATATGAATTACTTAGCTATATTTAGGGTCCTGGAATTGTTTCAGAAGAATTCCGTTTTCGATATGAGGGGTTAATGTCCGGGCCTGGCGTGGGTAATGTTAACCTCTCCGCTGCGCACCCCCTATAGTATACAGGCACCCCTGTGCGGAGGTATGACGATTTGGGGGTCCCTTGCAAATATTGATGAAAAGTACATCAACGTGTAGGGAATGTTCACGCGCATCGAGCCATATACATTATATTTGACCCTCAAACAAATTCTGGGGGGGTTGGGGGGGGGCGGTCCGTAGTTGAAAAAAGTGGAGCGAATGGCATTGCGCTGTCAGATTGTCATCGCGTGGTAAGATTTCCCGGGTGAATATCCGCGCGCCCAAGGGGTAGGAGTAGAGAGAGGGGAGGGTGGGTTAGGGCGTAATGTCGCATATGTATCCTATTTTGAGCACTTTTATGCTATGAAGAGTATGTGTACATATATGTACGTATGTGTACGTATGTAGGCCACCCATATACCAAGGAATATGCCGCATATAGACCAAATATGCGACATATAAGCGAATTATGAGAGAGTTTAGAGGCGGGAACTGAGGTGAGAGAGTTTACGCAGGAGACAAGTGCTTGTGTACCGCTTGAGTGAGTGCGGGGACTGCGGGCCGAGAGTGTGGCGGGGTGGTATCGAGAGTTGCCAAGTTGAACAGGGTCTGTTGGCTGTAATATCAAGTATATATCGTATTTTCAGCACTGTCATACTATATATAAAGTACGTGTACGTATGTAGGCGACCCATATAACAATGAATATACCGCATATAGACCAATTATGCGATATATAAGCCTTGTGAATGTGTTTAGGGGAGAGTTGGGGTTGGGGGGATGGGTGGGAGGGAGGGAAGTCTGTGTGTCGCTGTCCAAGGCCAGCCACGGCAGTCAACTGTATGTAAGGGTGGCGTCGGCAGGGCCAGCAGAGGTCCTGGATGGCAATATTATGGTTGTCCCTGTTGCCTTTATCGCCTTGCCCTTTGTCCCTTTCTTCCCTTTGGCAGGGGCAGGGGCAGGGGCAGAAGGGCCGGCAGGGCCGGTGTCGGCAGGGCCAGCCGAGGTCCTGGATGGCAATATTATGGTGGTCCCTGTCGCCTTTGTCGCCTTGCCCTTCGTCCCTTTCTTCCCTTTGGCAGGGGGAGGGGTGGCTGGTGGTGGTGGTGGTGGCACGGTGGTAGTGGCAGAGGTAAAATCTTTTTACCCATACCCTTCCCTGTCTTCCCAGTGGCCCCCGCAGGTCCTGCAGCCCCAGGGCGGCCTCCTGCATCGGTGGTAGTGGTGGCAGTGGTGGTGGTAGTGGTGGTAGCAGTTGCCGGGGTTGTCGTGGCAGTGTCCCCGAAAGACAATACCTCTGTGCACTGCCCCTGCTTGCACGTGTTTTACGTGCTTTACGTGCAGGTTCCTCGTCCTTGGAGCTACTCGTGCCATAGTAATGGTAGCTCTGGTCTTTAGCAGCCACTCTCTGCCTTCCACGGCCGCTGACACCACCAGAAGGGCTGGTTGTGTCATCAGGGCGAGCGTGATGGACGTCTAAGCTCCATGATAAGTGCTTGTGTACCGCTTGGGTGAGTGCTGGGACTGCGGGCCGAGCATGTGGCGGGATGGTATCGAGAGTTGCCAAGTTGTACAGGGTCTGTTGGCTGTAATATCACGTATATATCGTATTTTCAGCACTGTCATGCTATATATAAAGTACGTGTACGTATGTAGGCGACCCATATAACAATGAATATACCGCATATAGACCAATTATGCGATATATAAGCCTTGTGAATGTGTTTAGGGGAGAGTTGGGGTGGGTGGGAGGGAGGGAAGTCTGTGTGTCGCTGTCCAAGACCAGCCACGGCAGTCAGCTGTATGTTAGGGCGGCGGCGGCAGGGCCAGCAGAGGTCCTTGATGGCAATATTATGGTTGTCCCTGTCGCCTTTGTTGCCTTGCCCTTCGTCCCTTTCTTCCCATTGGCAGGGGCAGGGGCAGGGGCAGTGGCAGGGGCAGAAGTGTCGGCAGGGTCAGCAGAGGTCCTGGATGGCAATATTATGGTGGTCCCTGACGCCTTTGTCGCCTTGCCCTTCGTCCCTTTCTTCCCTTTGGCAGGGGCAGGGGCAGGGGCAGTGGCAGGGGCAGGGGCAGAGGCGGCAGGGGCGGGTGGTGGCACGGTGGTAGTGGCAGAGGTAAAAGTTTTTTTACCCATGCCCTTCCCTGTCATCCCAGTGGCTCCCGCAGATCCTGCAGCACCAGGGCGGCCTCCTGCGTTGGTGGTAGTGGTGGCAGTGGTGGTGGTAGTGGTGGTAGCAGTTGCCTGGGTGGTCGTGGCAGTGTCCCCGAAAGACAATACCTCTGTGCACTGCCCCTGCTTGCACGTGTTTTACGTGCTTTACGTGCAGGTTCCTCGTCCTCGGAGCTACTCGTGCCGTATTAATGGTAGCTTGGGTCTTTAGCAGCCACTTTCTCCCTTCCACGGCCGCTGACACCACCAGAAGGAGGGCTGGTTGTGTCATCAGGGCGAGCATGAGGGACGTCTAGGCTCCATGACAAGTGCTTGTGTACCGCTTGAGTGAGTGCGGGCGGAGCGTGTGGCGGGGTGTTATCGAGAGTTGCCAAGTTGTACTACAGGCCACACCAAATTGTAGCCGCCTGGCTGTAAGCCCGCGGTTTTGGTACGCGCTCAAAAACCTGGATTATATTAGGCTTTCCGCAGCGCAACGGCAAAACTCTTATTAGTCTTTCAGCACTTGCCGGGTTAACTGGTGATCAAGGAAACACGTCTTGACGGTCTAGAGGTTGACTAACGTCGTCGAAATTGTAATATTATACTAACTTTGTTACCAAAGGTTCACTCCCTCTTCACTTAATCATATTAATCATATAAACGAAAATAAGCATTTTGCTATATTAATATTAATGAAAATATCGTTTTACAACGATTTAGTCAACATATTATCCAGAGGTCCACAACAAATCGTGGATCCGCTAGACACTCCCGCGATCACTGGAACTCAAACTCAATCCCGAATACAGTACCTTTTAATTTTATCATACAAGTTTTTATAACTAGATTTACTTGGCCAAGGTAATTTTATACAGTTTTAAATTACTTAATATTAATCATTCTTTACAATATTTACAATCACCAGACTCTGGTAGGAAATGGTTCACTCTATTGAGGTTACCCTAAACGAAGGCTATTGCTAGCACTTCATACATACCGGTGTAGTAAAATTATTTCTCACAGATTGAGGCCAGGCGAAGTATGATGTGTTGCATCATGTTATATGACCTGCAGCTAACAAATCACGCCATTTTTTTTTATATCCAGCAGCAGCTACTCATTGTGGTCTAGGTCCCCCTATTACTATGGGTTGCTGTTCTTCCTCTGGTGGGATGGTGAGCTCCATAGGGATGAGCCGATCAACAGTTCGGAGAGTTGTTTGTCATCGAAATTTAATTTTAACTGTTCTGATAACTCCTTCGCGATCAGGATAGACTTATTTGATCTTTGCTAAGGGCCATTTGGAGTGAGGTTGTTCCATTTTCAACTAGACTATGTCTCTCACCTTAGGTTTGCGATGGTTACTAACCGAATCTGCTCCATAATACCTTTCCCGGAGACTTAAAATGTATTTTGATGCCCACTGCTTGTTCCAGGCAACCAGTATCTTGCTGAGATTATGGTAGCTTCGTCACACGTGTACGTCTGCTGAGAGAGAGAGAGAGAGAGAGGAGGGAAGAGGAAGAGAGAGAGGAGGGAAGAGGAAGAGAGAGAGGAGGGAAGAGAGAGAGAGGAAGAGAGAGAGTAGGGAAGAGAAAGAGAGAGAGAGAGCGAGAGGAGAGAGAGAGAGAGGAGAGAGGATAGAGAGAGAGAGAGAGAGAGAGAGAGAGAGAGAGAGAGAACAAAATGACCTTATAGCAAATACTTCATAATGGTTAGGATTGCTTGAGAAATTGAAATACCGAAGGTCATGTTCTTGGGGTAGGTGTGAGGTAAGGCCTATGGTGGTGAAACATAGGGGTGAAATTGCTTGTTCTACACACGGTCACTTCACTCACCTTGTGGTTACTGGAGGCTTATGGCACTGTCAGGGTATGTAATGGTTCCTTGTCCCCTCACTAACACTGGCATTAACATACTCAAAATTACACTAAAGATGCTTTATGGGCGATATTTAAACAAAAAAAACATGTTATGTTTACTATATGCCGAAACACCCACCGTATCATCGCCGATTTTCTGATACATATATCGGTCACTTAGCCCAACTATATCCCCCCGAAACTCCCCGGATCTTTTGAGTAGCTTAACCAACCCGTGTGCTCACTCGCTCGCTCGCTCTCGCACTTGAACTTGGTTCTTGATTACTTGTTACAGGCAGCATTACCTTTTGTCTCCTGCATACACAGACAAAAATAAGGGTTACTTTAGAGTTTTTGACTGTACCCATTACTTAAATACCTGTGCAAATGGTGCTTTGACACCCTGGACTTGCTTGGTATACATGTAGATAATGACGTTAGGTACATTGCGCTGGAAGACACACACGTCCACCATCATCAACACCATGGCTCCAATGGGTGGGTGCCAAGATGAAGCCATCCCAATTGCCAAGAAGATGATCCCCACAATGCTCATAGCCTGAAATATATATAAACACAATTAAATAAGTAAATAAATATATAATACAAATATCTTACAAACATTCTTAATAATTAGCCCCAAGAGAACATCCCCACTGCCAGATAAGAAGATCCTGCAACACTCATTTCCAGAAACATAAACATACATATATTATTGGGGCACTCAAGAGAGCAAATACTTCCGCCTACACTATGCGCTGTACTGATCGCCTCCCAAGTGGAATCACTTCTTCCTTGGCGCATATTCTATGCTGGCAGACGTATGCACTCTACCAATCACCTCAAAATTAAATCACTTCTTCCTTGGCAATATCCTATTTTCTCCCCAAATTTCGTGAACATCGGTACTTTTTAGACATACAAACGGTGGCAAAATCATATACTCCTCAACATCGTTGGTGGAGGCAATAATTACAAAATATATATATATTTTTTTTTTTTTTTTTTTCGATGTCAAAAGTTGATTTTTTTTTTCGATGTCAAAAGTTGATTTTTTTTTTCTCTGACTCTTAAGAGTCTCCCCGCAGTCCGCCGGGGGAACTCTTAAGAGTCTCCCCGCAGTTCCCGGGTTAAGGGTCGCTCTACTGGTGATCTTCTTTCATATCTTACTAACTCATGGTCATCCTCCTTTTGGGACTTCGGTGAGACCTTTTCTATTGCACTAGACATATCGAAGGTCTTCGATAGAGTCTGGCACAAATCTTTAATGTCTAAACTACTCTCCTTCAAGTTTCTATCACTCCATCTGTGCCTTTGTCTCCACTTTCCTTTCCGGCCGTTCCATAGTTGCGGTTGTGGAAGGCCAACACTCACTTCCTCATCCAGCTATCAACTCCGGTATTCCTCAGGGCTGTGTCCTATCTTCCATTCTCTTTCTACTTTTCATAAATGATCTTCTTTACTGTACCTCCAGTCCCATCCATTCAAATGCTACCTTACACAACTCAATTAGTTTTCCAGAACGCCCCATCCAGCAATTCCTCAGAAACAAAAGTAATGAAGCCATACAACACTTATCTTCTGATCTAACTACTATTTTTAATTGGGACAGAGAAAACTTTGTTGCCTTTAATGCTTCCAAAACATAATTTCTCCGTCTTACTACCCGTCGGGAACTCCCAGACGACTATCCCCTATACTTCAACAATGCAAAAATCAATCCTTCAGCTTCTCTCAATATTCTTAGTGTCTTGTTTTTTCTGCTCTCTCTTGGAAGGACCATATTACCAGTCTTGCTTAGGCAGCCTCCTAAAAGTTGGGTGTGCTCAACCACCTCAAGGGGTTCTTTATCCCTGCACAGCTTCTTACTCTGTACAGGGGCACAGTGCGTCCTTGTATTAAGTATTGTTCACATGTGTGGGGAGGATCCTCTCACATTGTACTCCTAGACAAAGTAGAAAGGAAAGCCTTTCGTATCATTAACTCTCGTTCACTCACCAACTCTCAATCTCTCTTTCTTCGCTGCATCTCTCTCTCTATTCTATGACTACTATAATAATCAGTTGTGACGCCTGCCAGCGTTGGCAGAATCGCCTCCCGGTAGCCACTAGCGCTCGCCAGGGCAGTGAAATGGGCTACAGTCTATCTACAATGTTGTACTTTCTTTCTTGTGAATCGTCATGTCACAGGCAGTATAGAAGTGGTATTTATTTTTGTCTGTGACCATGCATTATATTTTATATCATCAGTTATAAGTTTAATGTATAAGACTGAATGATACAGCTAGAGAGTGTGAGTGAGTAAGTGCAGGAGGCAGAGGGTAGTCGCGTAGTGTTACGTGTTGTCTCGGTGACGTCATGCAACGGCCGGGCCCTCTCAGTGGCTGGCCGCCTTGCAGCCCTCCTGCCGCATCAGGAAGTGGTCCCCCCGCACTCCCTGCTGCCTTTGTGTCTTCCTTGCTCAGAGCTTGCCTGACCAGCATACCCTTCACACCTCCCTTGCCACCTGTCCCCGACTTCTACCTATAGAACACTTTCTCTCTCTCTCAACTTCTTATCTCTCATTCTTCCAATCTATTAACATCATAACTCCCCTTTGGTTCTGCACGATTTCATATATCGGCCATCGTAGATGGCCATAAACCCCCCCACACCCCCCCCAACCCTACAAACAATATTTGGGGGGTAACCCACCTGACCACCCTACCCCTCCTTGCTCTCCCACCCCCCTCCCCAACCTTCCCATCCTTGCTCCCCCCCCCCCCCCCCCCCCTCCCTAACCTAACCTAACTAACCTAACTTACCTAACTAACCTAACCTAACCTAACTTACCTAACCTAACCTAACCTAACCTAACCTAACTAACCTAACCTAACCTAACTTACCTAACCTAACCTAACTTACCTAACCTAACCTAACTAACCTAACTTACCTAACTTACCTAACCTAACCTAACCTAACCTAACTAACCTAACCTAACCTAACTTACCTAACCTAACCTAACCTAACCTGGCCGATTTCATATATCGGCCATCGGCTTCATGCTGAAGCTCTCAGATATTACATGTTTAGTTAGGCATTTTGGAGGGGTTAGCATTTTGTCTGTAGAGGTTCGACACACTCGCGGTGTCTCCCTACCTATTTCCTGGTTGTCTGCTGGGCTATTTAATGCTAGACTGGGGTGAGGCTACTGGTGTTGTGATTTCCGATGTGTACCAGGTTTTGTTGAACTTGTACAATCGCAACGGATACGTGGGAAGCCTAGGTTGTCTTTCTGACTGTGTACCATGTGAGTTTAACATTGTGTTGCGAGTGAGGGCTTTTGCCTCTGCCACCCAACACTGTGTTAACTCGTTTTGTTTTGACTTGAAGAGGGTCGCCAGGAGAGAACCAGATACTAGCGATCTGGATCTCTCAAGAGAGCACCCCGTCATTTAACGTAAATAGGCCGTACAGTCTTAAGGACCTCACTAGGCTATGAGCCGCTTGCTCAGCCATTGTTTCCTAGCCTACAACATCCCAGCTAGACTTTATTCGCCTAGTAGACACCCGATTAGGATTATAAACTCTTATGTTATGTATGCAGCATTATTTTTCACATTGATTGTAAGCCTTGGTTGTTGTTGAGTTGCACAACCCGAGCAGGCTTTTGCGTTGCCTGAGGAAGTACTTCTTTTGTTGTTGGAGATAATACTATTGCGCATTTATCATTATTCCCATGCCAGTTAACACTGTATGTCCATACACTTGTCATATCTTGTTCCTGCTTTATATAACAGTTCAAAATCCGATTCGATCATCTTAAGCATCATCAGACTTTCTTCAGAAGATTCCTGTTCGATGCTTTAGGACTTTCATTCACTTTCTTTAATATAGGAGTGACAGTTTATTATTGTTTTGAGTAACTTTAATTATACCTTCTTCTTGTTTGCATTAAATCATTCTAGTGATTTAATTAAGCTCTCTATCTTTTTCCTTGTATACATTATTTACGTAATTTTATGTTGTTGTGATCAGGCTGTATCAGAGATCATCAGCCTGTAGTAGTAGTGCATTTATACCGAGTTATAGGATACCCCGCTATCGCAGATTTAACTCTGGAGGGTATAGGTGTTTTTGTGCGCCGGCATTATAAGTTCGAGGGTTGGATCTAGTGTTACCGTTATGGCTGTGTGCCTCTCTAGTCCAGTGATTAAGAGCCCTTGTTTTATACGAGTCCCGGTCGTAACAAATGGCGACCTTGCTTAGGATTTTGTGAACTTAGAGAAATATTGCAGGAGTGTTGTGGTCATTTGTTTTTGTTTAAAAGAATATAGTGGACACAGATTTGTTTTTTGGCAAGTAGTATAACACTTAAGAGTCTTCAAGCATTTTTGAGTGAATAGTGCTACATGAGAGTTTAGGTACTTTTTGTTTATAAACGTTGAGAATTTTCGGTGGACACTATGTCGGACGACGGATCAGTAAATAGTGAGAACACAGGCGAGGAGGTGGAGAAGGTGGAGAGGCCTAGCAGTGCTCGGGTGGTAAACAGTGAGGAGGATGCTCGAATATTTTTGGAGGAGCCGGTGTCAGTGGATCGTGTGTCGCGGTTAGACCGGTACGGACTACAGTGTGTAGCCGCGGTCTTAGGGTTTCCCGGTACTAGCAGTTTGGCGAGAGGTGAGCTGGTTACCTGTGTGCTCGGTGGGGTGCGTTGGGCTTCGGGTGGAGCGGGAGCTGGGGCACCTTCTGCCCAGCCCCCATTCCACTCGACTCCTACCATGGCGCCCCCTCGGGCTCCGGAACCAGGTACGTTCCCGCAGACCGATGCCCGCTGGCGGTTGGGCATGCCTCTAGGTGATTCACGGGGTGGGTCCCCAATAGTAGTACCCCTTCCTCAGGGTTTGTCTGCTGAGATGTTGTTTCAGCTCGAGCTCGCCAAACTTCAGCAGCAGAAGCATGATCTGAGCAGCAGATTGAGATGGCTAAGATTCAGCAATGGCAGCGAGAGGTTGAGTCTGAGGAGAGAAAAGCCATGTACTGTGCAGACAAAGATCTTGAGAAGTCTAGGGTGGAGTCGACGGGGCAGCGTCTCGGTTCTGAGAATCGAGGTCTTGAGCAGTCCTTGTCGACCCTTATTAAGTTGGTCCCTGTGTTTGATGAGTCGGGTGTCACCGAGTTTTTCATGCGTTTTGAGAAGAAGTGCCGGGAGCACCAATGGCCTGAGGTTAAGTGGGCAGCCCTTGTTTCCTCTAGGTTGGTTGGCAAAGGACTCAAGGCATATGATGCGTTGCCTTTGGAGTCGTGCATCGATTATGAGGTATTGAAGGAGGCTGTCCTGCGGGCATACGAGTTACAACCAGAGACGTACAGATTGAAGTTCCGGGGTGTAACGAAGGGTCGTGAGTGCACCTTGCTTGAGCATGCCCGGGATCTGTCCGCATTTAGAAACTGGCTGCATTCTGAGAAGGCATCGACGTTTGAGGAGTTGGAACAGCTGATGCTTCTAGAACAATTTTTTAAGTGTACGGGCAGCGATCTGACGTTGAATCTTAAAGAAAATAAAAATGAAAACTCTTCAGGAGGCAGCTGAGATGGCTGACCGTAGGCTATCGCTGATTCGTGGGTGCGGGTCTGCACAACGGAACGATGCAGGTAACAAGGGGTGCAACACTCCAGCCCCCCGAGTCAGTGATACACCATATAACAATAACAAGAAGAGCAATGATATTAAGTCTGACCATAAACCTAATACCGTCCCGTTTAAGAAGGGTCCGGGCCCTTCCCCACCTCAAGGGAAGCCCAAGGGGTAGTTAGAGTGTTTTCATTGTCATGAGAAGGGGCATTTTGCAAGAGCCTGTCCAAGCAAGCTACCTAATGCCTAATACCTAGTGTCTTTGGCTTGCAACATTGGGGTGTCCCCGAAGTCGTCTCAGTTTGCCCGGGGTATAACGTCAGAGGCTGGGACACAGCCAGTGGAGAAGAATCCGGAAGGCTCGAACCCTGTCCGCGATGTCTCTTGTGACCATCGAGGGCGTGGCTGCGTGAAGTGGGCTGGTAAGAAGCATGGAATTGAGCTGTTGCGAGACACGGGTGCCTCTCAGACTTTGATGAAGAACTTTACTGGTAGACCAATAAACGTGGCACGGGTGGTTGTGGTGCAAGGTATCAATGCTATCAGGTCATACCCGTTGGTCAGGATGGAACTGGAGGTAGATGGTGTGACACGAGAGTTGGATGTTGGAATTGTGGAGAACTTGCCTGTTGGGGGCGCCGACCTCCTTCTCGGCAACGACTTTGCGGTGCCTACTTCTGAGGTTTCACCCTTAGTCGTTGCCGAGAAGCCGGCCAACGTGAGTAGGGAGGAACAGGAGTGGGTAGAGAAGTGTCAAGTACAACCTACGGTGTGCGTTGTTACAAGATCTCTTGCATCCAAAGTGTCACAGCCTATTCCTCAGTCTTCTGATCAACGGAGGAACGGTTGGAAGAAGACGGCTAATGTTGGTAAAAGTTTGGAGAGTTTAGTACCAGCAGCTCTTCTTAGCGACTCAGTATTGGCACCATTGTTGGAGTCTGGAGAAGCCCCAGGACCTATCACAGCTAGTGAGGAGGTAGGGCAGGAAGAGACTCCGAGGCAGCAACGTTTCACACAGAGAGAAAAAAGGGTTGCTCAGTTTGATATTAGGGGAGGACAGGGGTTGCTTCGGAAGCAATTAGACAGGTTGGCTCCCTCGGATATTCGTAAACTGCAGTTGGAGGATCCGGAAGTTCAGATGTGTGGTAACGGTGCTGTTGAGATCAAACACGAGGACGGGGAAACATGTCATGTGAACCTGTTGGAGGAGTTTGTGAGGCAACCACCTGAGTTGCCTACTATCCCTGCGTTGGTCTGCAGCGGCCA
This sequence comes from Paralithodes platypus, assembly GCA_032716605.1. NCBI lineage: Eukaryota > Metazoa > Arthropoda > Malacostraca > Decapoda > Lithodidae > Paralithodes > Paralithodes platypus. The sequence goes on along the minus strand of JAVRFV010000157.1, from coordinate 305,651 downwards.
AGGTGGAGAAGGAGAAGGGGGCAGTAGGGCACAGGTGGAGGAGAGTAGGGATTGTCATGTCACGGCGGAGCAGTGGGCGGGGGACACGAGTCTGGTGGCTGTGGAAGCGCTAGAGCACCTGCCTGAGCAGCAGTGTGCAGCGCTCCAGCACCAGCTCGGTTCATACTCCACTGGTCGTGCCGAGCACCCGAGCCTCACAACTCAGGCGGTGCAAGATGTTCCGCGGGCAGGTCACTTGAATGTTGGCAGACCGTTAGCCTCGTTGTTTCGGTGGTTCAAGGTGGGCGACGAGGCTTGTACATGGTTGTCAGGTCAGGGTCGACCCATGGCTGCCAAGGGTGGTGGTCAGAAGGAGGACATTGAGCAGATTGGTGAGGTTGGCTGTGGAGTGGATGTGCCCGGTCGTCGCATAGCCTCCCAATGCTGCTCTAGTCGTATGCATCAGCCCTACCATAGACCGACTGTATCTGGCCCTGTCGCTAAAAGCGGTGATGCTGCGCAGGCAGATGTAGTCGTAAGGAATGCGGGGGTGCGCATGTACGGTATCGGTGGGGAAGCCTTAGCAATTATGAACTATGGGAGTGACTGCACAGGTGGTATTGATTGTCCCTCTCATGACCTGGCTGTTCTAGGGACGAAGGTGGAGAAGGAGGGAGACTACAGGTTAGAAGCTGCGGTCTCGGCTGGGTTGTGGGAGGGCACTAGGCATGTGGTTCTGCGAGATAAGTTGTTTACTAGGCTGTGGCAGTGCATCCGCATGTTTGTTGCTTCTCCAGGCCTGATGTACGGGGTAGAATCCGACATGGAGACTGGAGACAGTGCAAGGCTCAGTTTTATTCCCTACCGTATAAATCCTGCTCGACAGCCTGTGGTGCAAGCAGAGCTGGATTACGTGTTGATGAAGGATCTGAGGGATTAGGAATGTCGTGAGTGGTCGTTGCATGTAACTTTGCAACCTGTGTTAAGTGGCAAGATCAGTGTGTGTGTTGATTGCAGAGTGGGTGTGAATTATCCCTGACAGACGCCTATACCTTATCGAGAGTTGACGACACCATAGACCGCATCGGGGCTGCATCGCCTATCACGAAGGTAGAACTAGTGAAAGGTTATTGGCAGGTCCCGTTGCCGGAAAGAGCGAAGAGAAGTGCCAGTCTTGTGATGAACTGGGCAGTTTATCCGTGTCAGGTGTTGTTGTGCTGCCGGAACACAAGTTGGATGTGTGGCATGCTAAGGGCACTGATAATGTTTTTGGCTGATTGTTTGTCACGGGAGGGTTTGTTTGCAGGAGAACCCTCGCCGTTCAGTCAGTGTGTGTTGAGAGTGGAGAAAAACTAGGCTTACCCCTGTAGAGCAGCCTCCAAAAAACAACATTAAAATAAAAAATAAAAAATCACATAAAAACTCTTTCTTTTGAGTTTAATTGTAAGTTGCCTATGTTATAGCTAAAGTCCTAAGTTGAACCTGTCTTTCACTTAGGAGGCTGGGCTCTGTGAAGCTCGCTCAGGGAGCATAGTAGGCTAAATTATACTATTATGTTTGGGAGGGGTTATAAGATTTTCTTTATGTTGATATGTTGTTTTATGTAAGACTTGAGCTTTGCATTTCATTTCTGGTGGAGTGGCTATGTGTGACGGGTCTAGTCGGCATTCTGCCTTGTCAGATATCGTGCTCGCCTAATGTTGAGCGTCCTATATCTTGGGCGGGGTGTGACGCCTGCCAGCGTTGGCAGAATCGCCTCCCGGTAGCCACTAGCGCTCGCCAGGGCAGTGAAATGGGCTACAGTCTATCTACAATGTTGTACTTCCTTTCTTGTGAATCGTCATGGCACAGGCAGTATAGAAGTGGTCTTTATTTTTGTCTGTGACCATGCATTATATTTTATATCATCAGTTATAAGTTTAATGTATAAGACTGAATGATACAGCTAGAGAGTGTGAGTGAGTAAGTGCAGGAGGCAAAGGGTAGTCGCGTAGTGTTACGTGTTGTCTCGGTGACGTCATGCAACGGCCGGGCCCTCCGAGTGGCTGGCCGCCTTGTAGCCCTCCTGCCGCGTAAGGAAGTGGTCCCCCCGCACTCCCTGCTGCCTTTGTGTCTTCCTTGCTCTGGGCTTGCCTGACCAGCATACCCTTCACCTCCCTTGCCACCTGTCCCCGACTTCTACCTATAGAACACTTTCTCTCTCTCTCAACTTCTTACCTCTCATTCTTCCAATCTATTAACCCTTAACTGTCGGCGAGCAACATAAGTCGAGTTAAATAAAGCTGGACTCTATGGCGGCGCTCGACATAGGTCGTGTGGCAATTTCAGCACGTAATGTTGCTGAGAGAGAGAGACAAGTGGTGGCAGGAGAGTAGCGAGCGTATGACTGCTCCAGACCACCGCGGCGAACCTACTGACACGAATCCCACCTCCTCCCTCCCTCTCTCACTCGCTATATACGGAATTGTATGGGGAAAGTGCCTAATTACATGCTTTTTGCACTCGCGTTGCACGGTTATTGCAAGAAAACTAGCCATCATAAAAGGATCGTTATGGTGTCATTCGAAAGCTCTGTTTATGCCCTTTCAGGAATAGATACTTGTTTTACGTTCTGGGTCTTATTTAGGCATGAAAATGATCACGTAAACAGCCCTATTTTGGCTAAAAATACCCCGCTGGGCGGTACATATAAATAAACCGCATAGGCCGCTCGTAAGGTTCTGCACGATTTCATATATCGGCCATTGTATTATATGCTGAAGCTCTCAGATATTACATGTTTAGTTAGGCATTTTGGAGGGGTTACCATTTTATCTGTAGAGGTTCGACACACTCGCGGTGTCTCCCTACCTATTTCCTGGTTGTCTGCTGAGCTATTTAATGCTAGACTGGGGTGAGGCTACTGGTGTTGTGATTTCCGATGTGTACCAGGTTTTGTTGAACTTGTACAATCGCAATGGATACGTGGGAAGCCTAGGTTGTCTTTCTGACTGTGTACCTTGTGAGTTTAGCATTGTGTTGCGAGTGAGGGCTTTTGCCTCTGCCACCCAACACTGTGTTAACTCGTTTTGTTTTGACTTGAAGAGGGTCGCCAGGAGAGAACCAGATACTAGCGATCTGGATCTCTCAAGAGAGCACCCCGTCATTTAACGTAAATAGGCCGTACAGTCTTAAGGACCTCACTAGGCTACGAGCCGCTTGCTCAGCCATTGTTTCCTAGCCTACGACATCCCAGCTAGACTTTATTCACCTAGCAGACACCCGATTAGGATTATAAACTCTTATGTTATGTATGCAGCATTTTTATTCACGTTGATTGTAAGCCTTGGTTGTTGATGAGTTGCACAACCCGAGCAGGCTTTTGCGTTGCCTGAGGAAGTACTTCTTTTGTTGTTGTTGTTGTTGTTCCCCAAGCTGCCTGGCCGAACAGCCCCAAGGTCCCTAGCAAGGCCAAGGCCATAACCGAGCACCCCCACAGAACCCTCCCTGCCGACCACAATAAAGCCTGGGTGACCAAAGCCACTCCATGGCGGGGAGCTGAAGAGGGTGCGGAAACGCCCGGGAAACCAAAGCCCCATCCAGGACCCTGTGCCCCTCAGCAATTATGAAGAGAAAGTTGAGGGGCAAAGGAAAAATGTGACGCTTTGGCTTCCAATCTTGGTAGATTGGAAGGTCAATCCACGGAAAAGATGCCGTCACTTGAGATCTAGAAAACATATAAGTAAAAGGAACAGTCAGAGTAAGCTATGGGTATGGTAGAGATCGCTCAGTTCTCACTCTGATAGACCAGCCCATCACCACATGACTAGAACCCAATCCTCTCAGCATCAGCTAGGAAAGGCCCTAAAACCCGCCTTTGGCGGGGGGATAGCTCCGCTATTTCAACCCCTTTCAGGGTTGGGCACCCGCCAACTTCTTTTGTTGTTGGAGATAATACTATTGCGCATTTATCATTATTCCCGTGCCAGTTAACACTGTATGTCCATACACTTGTCATATCTTGTTCCTGCTTTATATAACAGTTCAAAATCCGATTCGATCATCTTAAGCAGCATCAGACTTTCTTCAGAAGATTCCTGTTCGATGTTTTAGGACTTTAATTCACTTTCTTTAATATAGGAGTGACAGTTTATTATTGTTTAGAGTAACTTTAATTATACCTTCTTCTTGTTTGCATTAAATCATTCTAGTGATTTAATTAAGCTCTCTATCTTTTTCCTTGTATACATTATTAATCCTTCCTACCCGGGCTGCCTTAGGTAAGGACAGCGCGGCTGAAGGGCCGCTACCCGGTATGCCTTACCTAAGGCATTTGCTTTAAAGCGTGCTTTACATTTCGCGCGGGCAAATTTTACTTTGCGTGGGCGATCGTAGCGCCACCAAGCCTCAACTACCACGCTTATCAGTTCCTACGTTGCCGCTATTGAAAGCTACAGCAAAAAAATTAATTCCGACGCGTCCGATACTGTGCAATCTCCCGCGCGTCCCAGTGCTACCCCGCTTGCAACATCTACGCCTCTGCCAACCGAGAAGAAAAAGAAACTAAGGAAAGTGAAACGTTTGCTAAGTGAGAGTGCAATACACCGTGAACTTTTCAACCCGGATTTGAGCAGTGGTGAAAGCTCTGTGGACAAAAACCTCTATATTCAGAGTAGAAGTGGGAGCGAAATTGACGATTTTGTGGGATTTGGTGCTGATGACAATGTTGATTTATATGAGGGGGGTGATAGTAGTGATGATCCTGATGTGGAAGTGGTGGAGGAAGGTGCTATTGAAGTACCAAGTGTGCTAGAGCCAACCCCTTCGCCTAGTTTCGTAGGTCAGGGTAGGCCTAGGCCTAGCCCTAGCCCTACGCCAGGACCTTCCCCTTTGCCTGCCCGTACGCCCTTGAAAGTGGGTAAATACTTCTATAAACAGTCTTTAGTGAAAAGTGCAGCCAAGAAAGCACGCAGGGAAGCAGAAAAAGTGAGGGAAGGCGTAGATAGTGAGAGTGACGCCGACCCAGCCGTAGCAACCACCCGCATTCCTTTGTCCCGACGCCTTGACCCGGGACGCCGGGAGGGCCACCCACAGCCCTCGGCTTCATCTGTACCTGAGGATGACCAAAGGGCCTCTATAAGTGCGTCATTGGCCTCCCACAGTGTGCCACCACAGGCACCGCATCGTAGGTCATTATTTCCGGCGGAAAAGTCCACGGCTAGCCGCAATAGGAGCCCAACTCCCGAGGCCGAGGCTCCCATTGCTCAACCTCCCGCAGCCCCACGCCGCCGACGCCCGGTCTATTCTTCGCCAGAGTTGTCCACTGAAGAGGCTGCTGACGACCCCAACATTGCCCCAGATGACCTGACGTCGCCTGAGGAAGAGGAAAACGAAGAGGAAGAGGAAGTCCCGACAAGAAGAGTCAAAGGGCGAGGTCGTGGACGTGGTCAGCCTGCCAACGCTGCTGCCCCTGGGCCTGGGCCTGGGCGTGGGCGTGCAGGGCGTCCGCCTGGGCGTCCGCGTGGCCAAGGGCGTGTGCCAGGGCGTCCAGGGCGTGTGCCTGCTTCAGCTGCACGTCCTCGTCCTCGAGCTGCTGAAATGTTTGTGTGGTCAGATGGGGCGGATTTTGTGCCAGATTGTCCTGCCTTTGACGAGGTACAACAGGATTCCGGGGTGTCACCAGCATATCCCTGTGGCCCAAATGCCACCCCCAGTGAACTTTTCTGTGGCTTCTACGACAATGAAGTCATGGAATACCTTGTCAAAGAGACAAATAACCACCAGGCTATCTGTTCAAACTTTCTTGGGAGGAAGATCAGTGCCAAGATGGTGGCATGAGGGGCTCTCACTGTGGCAGAATTATATTTGTTCTTGGCACTCACAATGCTGATGACACACATAAAGAAGCACGTTCTGGCCGACTACTGGATAACTGGCGACCTCACAACGACTCCAGCATTTGGCAAATTCATGTCAAGGGATAGGTACTTCGACATCCTCTCATATTTCCACCTGACAAATAACATGCATGTCCACGAGCCCGACACACTCTGGAAGATCAGCCAACTGTATGACATGATACGTCATCGGTTTTCCACCTACCTGATTCCATTTCAGAAGCTGTGCATCGACGAGTCTCTGGTCCTGTTCCGTGGTAGGCTGCACTTCCGACAGTATATCCCGTCAAAGAGACACCGCTTCGGCATCAAGCTCTTCGTCCTCTGCGACTGCAAGACGGGATATGTGCTCGACTTTATAGTTTACAGCGGCAAGGGTGGTGAGGTGCAGATTGACCCGCTAATTGGTTTTGGCGGCGCTGTGGTAAAGAGGATGATGGAGAGGTACTTCCATGACAACCACGTCCTCTATACCGACAATTATTACACGTCGCCTATCCTCGCCAAGTACCTCCATGACCGCAAGACCGGAACTGTCGGCACAGTGAAGGGGAAGAGGAAGGGCATGCCAGCCTACCCAACCAAAACTAAGAAGATGGACATCTTCCATAAGAAGAGTGGCCCCATCCTCTCCATACACTGGCATGACCAGCGCAAGGTCAACCTCCTCACCACATGCCACAAAGCAGAGATGGTCCCAACAGGGAAGGTGGACCGAAAAACGAAGAACCCTATCACAAAACCGGCTGCTGTTCTGGACTATAACCTGAACATGCGCCTCGTCGACAAGTCCGACATGCAGATGGGCTTCATAGACTGCCTGCGAACATCTTGCAGGTGGTACAAGAAGTTTGTCCTGCATACAGTAGATATGTCTGTCCTCAACGCGTACAACATCTACCGTTTGAGGAGTCCAGTCATCAAGTACAAGAGCCTGCGGACCTTCCAAAAGCAGCTGATACATGAGCTCCTGGTAAAACATGCAGGTACACCAGGGAGGCCACTACAAGGACCAGGCATGAAGGACAGAACAGGGTGTGCCGAGTTCTTCAGAAAGCACCAGCTCGTCGCCCTTCCTTTCCAGGGTCCTAACAGCAGAATAAGAATGCAGAAGAGGTGCTATGTGTGCACCCGCACAACTCGACGACCAAGCAAACCCACAAAAACCACTTGGCAATGCCTCGAGTGTCAGGTGGGACTGTGTGCTGGCATCTGCTTCAATGATTTCCACACTCTGGCAAACTATTGAAGTGTAAGTGACAGTGATAGTGACACTCAATAATAATAATAATAATATAACTAAGTATAAGTGAAAGAGACACATAGGTAATAATAAGTGCCTTCAGAACAATATGAACAAGTGAAAGTGACACTAAAATATATATTCCTAACAATAAAAAAGTGAAAATGACACTATCAATTACCATAGTCCAGTATAAATATTCATAACTACTATAATAATGACTATAAAACTAAGTCTAAGTGAAAGAGACACACACAAGTAATAATAAGTGCCTTCAGAACAATATGAACAAGTGAAAGTGACACTAAAATATATTCCTAACAATAAAGATGTGAAAATTACACTATCAATTACCATAGTCCAGTATAAATAATCATAACTACTATAATAATAATAACAATAAAACTAAGTATAAGTGACAGAGACACAAATTACTTCAGAAAAATATATGTATTGAGTGAAAATAACATAATAACAATAATATATGGCATAATAAACAATATAACACTAAATAATCGCTTCCCGCCATAATTCAAGGTAGAGCGACGAGTCAAAACGTTCGTCGTAGCCTGGGCCGCGATTGAGCGTTCGGACGCGGCGAGGTAAATACGCGGAAAAAGTTACCTCCACTTCCATCACTATAACTCCGGAACTACTTGAGCTAGAAAGCTCTACGCAACGCCATTCTATGCGGCAAGGTAAGGCGCCCATTTTGACATATGTTTGATTAATGTAGGTAGTATATTAAGCGAGATTAGCCTTAGTTTACTTTTGTTGTGTTTTCAGCCAAATCACCCGGATACAGCCTCCGTCCTTAAGAAAGGCTGCCCGGGTAGGAAGGGTTAACGTAATTGTATGTTGTTGTGATCAGGCTGTATCAGAGATCATCAGCCTGTAGTAGTAGTGCATTTATACCGAGTTATAGGATACCCCGCTATCGCAGATTTAACTCTGGAGGGTATAGTTGTTTTTGTGCGCCGGCATTATAAGTTTGAGGGTTGGATCTAGTGTTACCATTGTGGCTGTGTGCCTTTCTAGTCCAGTGATTAAGAGCCCTTGTTTTATACGAGTCCCGGTCGTAACACAGTGTTCCTCAGAGCTCTCCCAGTGTATACCACCTCATCTTCATAGGGTACGTAGTATCTTTCTTCCAACACCATTTCACCCCTACTCTGTGCAACTCTCCAACCCAAGAGTGAAATGCTATTCTCAGCCTTTCTTCTATTCAACAGCTGAGCTCTGGAACTCTCTCCCAGAATCAGTCTTGCCCTCTTCTTATGACTAAATTTGCTTCAAACTCAGTTTGTCTAGGCATTTTGGATCGAACGTCCCTTGATTTTGGCCCTGTCACTCTTTCAACTTTGGGGGAGGCACTCGCTACAGGCAGTTCTGCTTTTTGTCTCCCTCACTCACATAGAAAAACTGAAGAAAAACAGTAAAAGGTCTCTGCAAGGAAATATAATCGAAAATTAATGGTGTGAAACAGGGATAACCAAAATGGCCACCCTCACAGAGAGAGTGTTAAGACAACAAAGGCATTACCGACAGCGGCAACCCATCTCTTCGTCGGGTGGCTCTTTTGCTTTCTTCAGAAGTACCTGCTTCACCCTATTAGTTTGGCAAATATAAGATGCTTCGCCTTTTTTAGATGTAATTTTTTCCTGTCTAGCAGCAGCAAGCCTGCAATTTAGGAGACACCGGCCTTTGCCCAGAATATTATTCTATAGAAAAACGTACATACAATCTTAGCTTGTAGGGTATTTGGGCTAAAAGAGTTAAGACAAAGAAATGATACAGTCACAACCAAGTTCTTCATCAGCATTGCCTTTTATTGGGAGCCCTTAAGGAGTACCAAAGTCCCGTTCTGAACAACCTCCATTAATGATGTGAGCGACTCGGCCCCTTGAACCGGTCAGCCAGGGACAGCACCATGATATCAGTAGCCAGACGGACTACTTTGGCCCATAACCACCTATTTTGCCTACTTACTTCGGCGAATTTATAACGTTTCAGATATAATTTTTTCCAGGCGAGTGTTAGCATATTAGCAGTTTATGAGGAACTAGCCTTTGGCTCGGACATTAAAATTGTTAAAACATAAGATATAATACTCACAGACGCAACCACGTTCTTCATCAGCGTTGATTTTTCCTCAGCGCTCTTGAACAATGCCAAGGCCCCGTTCTGAACAACCTCCATTGAAGAAATGAGTGACTTAGTCCCCGTGAACAGGTCAGCCAGGGAGAACGTCTTGAAACTCTCAGCAGCCAGTAGGACAACTTTAGGTGGTGTTCTCAGTCTCTTGGCCCCAAACCAGCAAGCCACAGTGTGTAAGAAGCAGCACAGACTGGAGATGATGCCCGTTATGAGAAGGACGAACTCGAAATTCGAGGACTCATTGTAGATTTCCAGATAGGCAGTTTTGAAGACTGGGGAGGCCAAGACAGCGATCCAGGCATGACCCACAGATGACAATAGGGCTGACATCCAAACCTGAAATGAGACATACACACTGTAAATGGTTAAAGGCATAAACATGGCAAGGGACATCAAGAGGAGTATACTTATATCTCAGGCCATCTTCTAGGTTCCCAGGTAAGGTAGTCATTTATGAAGACTGGGGAGGCCAAGGCAGCAACCCAGACATGACCCACGGCTAACAATAAGGGTCACATTAACACCAGAAACAAGACATTCACTGTTATCAATAATAAGGCATAACAAGGGTAAATACTACATAATTGGATATATTGAGAGTTAATAAATTTAATTATTTGATACCGTCAAAGGGGGTAATTGTGGACACCTGGGGTACTTGAGGGCAGTCCATAAAACCCTTATTATTCAATATATAGGGATCCTAATAATTCAAACAGACGGAGCAATGTTTAAGAGAAAGAGCCTACGGGCATAGATCAGGAATTAAGAACGGCATCGACTCCAAGATTCTTCTATATAAGCATTTTAACACAGATTGTACTAAATTTGATTGTAAATACAAAATTATAGAAATTGTTCAAAGTAATTAAAATGTTTTAGATAGAGAAAATTATTGGATTGGAAAATTAATGACCATCTATCCATTTGGACTTAACAATCAAATAAAAAATGTAGGCAACATTTTGTATAAAGATTTATTAAAAAACGATTTTAATAACCCATATTTTAACTTCCCTGTTTTAAACAGAAGACCTGGTAGACACGGTAATAGAAGACTAAATACATTTAATACAAAGAAAAACAGGTCTGATATTAAAATTATTGTTAAAAATTTATATTCATTATATCGAAATTTCGGAATTAAAAAATTAAAAGATTCATTGAAAGGCCTACAAAAGAAAAGTTTTGCTCCTTTTATAGAAAATATTCTAAATAATAAACATAATTTCACAAATAAATTTAAGAATAAAAAGTTTTAGGAAATCTTTCAGATAATGATATTTTCAATAATAATAAATGCGTGTGTGAAAGAGTCATGGATATGCCAGCTAGCAGACGTGATGCACTAGCAAAGTTCATTTATAGTCCGATATGTCACATATTAACAGGTGATGTAGAACTAGTTAAACATTTTGAAAACGACAAATTAGCGGAGCTATGTCGTAAAGGGTTTAAATTTAGAATAGGGAGTAATAAAGTAACATGGGACATAATTTTAAAAGATATTGTTTTTTTCAGTCAATAAATTAAAAGATAAATTGTTAAAAATTGCGTGCTGCAATGCGAGAGAACTAGAAGCATGGTCTAAATTATTAATTAAGTTAATTAGAAATAAAAATTTCTCGCTTAAAAATGAATTTAATCTTTCAGATTTTATAGACTATAATTATAATAAGCTTAAAGCTGATTTAATAAATGTACATAAACATTTTGTAATCACTACAGTAGATAAAGCCAGCAATAATTATAGCTTCACATGTAAGAAAAGTTATCTTGAAAATATGAAAAAAGAATTAGGTATTAAGGGTAACATATTACGTAAAAATATTTGCGGTAATTCTGTTTATGAAATTCAAAATAATCTGAATATTGATAACTTAATCGATGAACATACCAAGAAATATATAATATATGATATTAAACTTTCTGATAAGAACAAGTGCATTGCAAAATTATACATGTTACCTAAATTTCATAAAAGACCTTATAAATATCGCTTTATTGCCGGAGCAAAATTTGCTACCACTAAAACTCTATCAGAACAAGTCGTAAATTGCTTAAAATACATTAAAAGTACTCATAAAAGATATTGTAATACCATCATGAAAAGAACTGGCATTAACTATTATTGGAGTGTTGACAATTCGTTAGAAGTTATTGATAAAATAAATACCATGCCGAAAGTTACCTCGGTACATAGCTTCGACTTTTCAACTTTGTATACCAATTTGCCTTTAGATTTAGTATATTCAGAGCTTTGCTTTATTATAGATTTGCACTTTGACAGGTTCGTTAGGAATGGTAATTATTTCATAAATGTTTATACATATTTTAATAATGCATCACTTAGCTCTACTCCCACTAGTTCTGTATAATTTTGATAGAACTAAACTTAAAGATGCCCTTAAATTCCTCCTTTTCAATACTTATGTTAGATTCGGGCCGTACATTTTCAAACAAATATTAAGAATTCCTATGGGTGGAAATGCTAGCTCTTTAATTGCAAACTTATTCTTGCTTGCTTTAGAATTTAAATATATAAAAGACTTAGTTGACAGTAGCAAGAAAAATAAAATTCCCGAAAAATTAGCACTTGCTAAACTGTTAAGTAATAATAGTAGATATATTGATGATATTCTTGTTTGCAATTTGTTAAATTTTAATCAAGTTGCTAAACTTATTTACCCTAATTCTATTCCCCTCACACAATGTAACGTAAATTATAAAGTTGAAAATTTTCTTGATATAAATATAGAGATTGTTAATGAACAGTGCATACTTAAAGTATATCACAAAGTTGATGATTTTAATTTTAACGTAATAAACTTTCCTTTCCCTAGTAGTAATATCGATAGTAAAATCACTTATAATTGTTTTTATTCCCAATTAATAAGATTTTGTAAAATCTGCACTAAAGTAGATGACTTTTGGGCTAGAGCTAGGTTACTATACAGACTCTTAGTGGACAGAGGTTTTGAGGCAAGTAAATTGTTCCATAAATTTAATCTTTTTAGGGTCAATTATTGTGACTGTATTCTAAAATTTGACATCAATTATTTTAATCAAGCATTTTTAACTTGAAGTTTCTTGTATAACCTCTGCTTACTTTTTGTCTGTATTTATTGTTTATCTTTTTCTTTTTCTATTATTATTATTATTATTATTAATATTAATATTGATGATTTTTTAAATGTATTGTTCTTGTTAAAAGAGTACTCTTTGTTTAAATCTGTTGTTACTTCATATTTTGCAATTATTTGTCTTTATTGTCGATAGTATCAATTGCTTACTTTTGCGATTTCCTTAGTTTATTTGTGCTATAAATGTAGGTTATTTGTAGGGTAGTTATTGATAGGGGTCACTTGAGGCATGCTATGCTTACAGGTACCTACCCGATAGCACTATCGTTAGTGAGTGCTGTACTGTATTTTATATATTATTTTGTAATAGTATAGATATCTTATCAATATTTGTATTTTGTACTATTGTTAATGTCTTGTCATGTTGCAAATTTGATTTTAAATAATATTTTGACATTTAACATGTAGTTTCTTTATTCATGCAGAGTTTAGTAAAATTTGCCAGAACGTCCCGGACTTCCCAAACTTGACTACTTCCTTTAACGTGACGATAGTGCGTTGTTATATGTGCGATTAGTTTGCTTGGGAAACAGATTAACTTGCTCATGTAGTAATGTACACCCTATGTGGTGGATTGTGTTCTTTTATTTAATAATTTTCATTTTAGTAAGCGTTGTTTCCACATAGCGATTTTGATAATTTAATTTGACTTTATATTGTCCTTGTCCCAATTTTGGTTTGTTTAGTTTGCAAGTTTTACATTTTAATACATAATTCCATTAAGTCATAATTTTGCTAGAGACAGAAATCCTGAGTAATTCTAATGGAGTAATGAATGGAGTAATGAGTAATGAAGTAATGAACTGTCCTCAATTGCCCCAGGTGTCCACAATTACCCCATTTTGTATTAGATGGGCTTAACACTGCCAGTATACTTTTTAATGGTTAATTATGTTCTACACTTTATCCGTTTTCATACCTTCTTTAACCATTTAACAGCGTATAGTACTGTTATTTTAACTGTACCGAGGCAACGATGAGATTACCGGTATCTAGCTTAGATTTTTTTTTTTTTTTTAAAGAACCCGCTTTTCCATCATGTGTAGCCCCATTACTTATAATCTTCAGAGCGCTATTGTTTGTACAGAAGGGTTATTAAAGAGTTAAGCATAATTATACAAACATACATAATCTTCAGAGCGCTATTGTTTGTACAGAAGGGTTATTAAAGAGTTAAGCATAATTATACAAACATACATAATTATACACCCTCCTTTAAGTCAGCGTCACATGAGCGGTTTTTCCGGCAATTTTCGATGAGCAAATTTGTTCTCTTAATATTTTGAGGCTGTTCACATTGGCATTGGAAACTAGATTATACATACATACATACATACGTACATACATACATACATACATACATACATATATTGAAAGACTGAGTGTTCCACACGTAGTGCAGTTCCGGTCTCATGTCCAAATGGCGTCGCTCCAGGCATCCCTATTCAAAGCTGCCTCACTTGTCAGGTTATTTATTCAAGATCATGATCCCACGTCTTTCTTGATCTTCCCCTTGGGGCAGCTCCTCCCACGTTCACGAACTTGCATCTTTTCACCCAACCGAGTTCATACATGCTCGAACCATCAAAGCCTACTAATACGCATCTCATCAGTGATACTAATGATGCCTAACCATCTCCTCAACTCTTCACTAGATATTCTATTTTGCAGTTTGGCCCCACACATCCATCTCGCCATTATGATCTTGTTGCGTTCCATTTTGTTGATATCATCCAGTTTGACAGGCCACGATTCTGAAGCTCATGTCATTGCGCTTCTAACACATGCATCGTACACCTTTCCCTTCAAGGGGAGAGGGAGTCTTCTCATAGTGAGTAGTGGCAACAGTTCTCTGAACTTTCCCCAGCCGCATCTAATTTTGGCGATAGTAGTGGCCTCGGCCCCACCTCTGGCAGAGATGGTATCTCCCAAGTAGCAAAACTTGTCCACCATCTCTAGTGCCTCATTGCCAAAGTTAACACTCTCGAGCTGATCATTGAACACAAGCTCACCTTTGCATACTATTTATACACATTTCCCACCTTCGGACTTCTTCCTTGGTAGGGGTTCCTTTATTCTAGTTATTCTAGTGCAGTTCATCTTCCCGTGGTGTACCCAACAGTAGCAGACGCTACACTGTATTGAGTTTGCGCCCACCCCATTTGTACATACTGCACATGGGTATGCACCACTTTGTTCTACCTTTCCAAGTTCCCAAAACTTTATTTATGCTCGGTGGCTGATTTCAGATCAATTTAAATTTTGAAGATGTCAGACCATCATTGCCAATAAAAATAGACAGAAAAAGAGCTGGTGTAATGCCGCCTTTAGCAATAATATTCCCAAAATGTTGGGGGGGAAGGTTTACTGAAGAATGAATAAGGAATAAAGACTAATCTAACAGTGTCATTGATTCCTCAAAATATTCATGGATGCCAGTTCTGCACTCATCAATTTCTTAATATACCTATACACCCTTCAGGAATAAGAATTCCATATAAAATCTCTATGCGCCAGGTTTTATCCAGGTCTTCCACCTTTCATATTAACTATATGTTTGCTATACCATTTGTGGGTGTAAAGTGCCAAAAATGAGCGAGGGTAGATTCTCCAGGATGGCCCCAGTTGTATCCCTAGGCACTTCTTCAAACTAAATAAACACCTTCCCAGAACCCCTTTCAAACAAAAATGATGTATTACTTTTTATTTTAAGATATCATTTGCAAATTTTCAGTGGAATAATGATAACCTCTAATTTGCAGCTTGCTGCCACTCTCCAGGAAAATTATCCCAGAATAGGGCGAAGCCACTAAGATGACCAAACTAATGAGGGTAAACATACGATTTGCGGATGTAGAATGCCGAAGAGGAGTGAGAGTAGGTTCTCCAAGATGGCCCCAGCACTGAACCCTGCAGCCACACCAGCAGACACACTCAGCCACAGGGGGTACCGCACACTTGGTACTTTCCAACTCTCCCGTTGTAGTCCGAACACCAGACTAGAGGCCAAGTACATGCCAACCACGATACAAACGAGGGTCTGAAAATATAATTATTTTGGTAAATGGTTACATAATAATTAGATAATGCCCACCACCACCTTGCATTTAGGAAGATATACTATTCCATTGCATTACTTCATAGATAACTTTGATAGTAAATGCTGCTTCAATTATATCACCTCTGTGCATCATTACCGCTGATACAAGCGTTTGTTGAATGAATTATATCACCTCCGTGCATCATTACCCCTGATACAAGCGTTTGTTGAATGAATTATATCACCTCTGTGCATCATTGCCCCTGATACAAGCGTTTGTTGAATGAATTATATCACCTCTGTGCATCATTACCCCTGATACAAGCGTTTGTTGAATGAATTTGTTTCTAATTCTTCTATTTTAAGAAAAAAAGAAAAAAAAAACACAGATAAATGCCATACAAAGTGCTTGATCAAATTCATCTAAGCCTTGATAACATATAGGTCATGTTCGTGTCTATAAACTATGGGCTGTAAGGACAAGTTACTCCAAGGTACTGGGGTTCTCGAAAAGGGGCTCCAGTCCTGAAAATGCACTTGACTTGCAGTGTGCTGGCTGAATAATCCAGAAGGGTTGATAGCCTCTGAATTCCTATTTCAACCAACTAACAAGTTACTTAACCCGTTCAGTACCAGTGATGTCCTTTTCATTATATTCTGGCAACTGTTAGATGACTTCATTCAGCTTAGGAAGGACCTAACAATTTATAGGCTATAGACTATCTCATATAATTCTTTGAGCTACCACAGATCCTTCCTAAGCTGAATAAGATCGTCTAATAGTGTCCAAAATATGAAGAAAAGAACGTCACCGGTATTGAATGAGTTAATATAATAACACCTGTATAAAGACTGCCATCTATTGTACAGTCAGCCAAATAAGTCATGTTTCGGCACCCAGTATATTTTGATCAATTATTGGTATCAGCAATATGTAAACATGATTTCTTCTTTTCGAGTGAGATAGACAAACCTATTCCTACACTTACCCCCCCCCCCCAATTCAACATGTAACAGACATTAATACAGCACAGAGCGAGCCAAACGTAATGACAGCTGAGACATGACTTATTAGCGCTACTGTAAACTCGGATACCATAGTCACTCATAACAATTTGTGGACCCCCTATGGTTTTCTTCATGCAAACATAACTAGGCCTATCCGGATTATTTTTTGTTATTAAATTTGCTTTTCAATAAATAGTATATATAGTTTTGTAGTTGATAAATAGAAAAATATATTCATCAGTTTGTTTCCAGAGATATACTTCCATAATTATAAATAGGTAAAGTACATAAATATTTATGAGTGGGCTAGAGACTATGGTATCCGAGTGTACAGCTTCCGAATATTAGTCGCGTAAAGGAAAAAGTTCAAGTCCCAGGAGGAAGGCACCACGACATACCAGTCTTAAGGGGAGACGGGTCGTGTTTCTGGTCCCACTTTTTCCTCATGTTTAGCCCCATTTGTTTTCAGATTTTAAGACCTTCGGCCCATTAGTTTGGCAATGTTAAGACCTTTTGCCCCATTTCCTTCTCAATATTAAGACTTTTCGTGTTATTTAGGTATCTTATTTTTCCTGGCTAGCGATAGCGAGCCTGTAATTTAGGAGGAGCCAATTTCGCCAACGGCAGTGTTTTTTAGTGATTATCTTGGTCCAGAGTCGAGGGAGGTCGCTTGTATGGCCTATTTCTTAATGATAGTATCGTTTTCTGTGCAGTTTATATATGCGGTCCCTTGACCAGATAGTGGTGAAGTCAAATGTTGAGCTGTAAACATGCATACAATTTATAAGTTTCTCACATGAAAAAGACCACAGATTCACCCATTTCCCATGTCGAGTGTTCCCGCCATTCACAATAGTGACGTTATGGTAAACACGCCAGTTCTCGCCACATAAAATAACTTTGATAAGCTATATTTCTATGTAGCTAGGACACATTGCTGAAAGTTCTTCAGTATCATACCCCTAACACCAAGCAGATCCCAATGGACATTGTAGTTTGAATAGGTTTCACTCCTGGAATTCACCTTTAAGGAGACAGTGGTTATTTTTTGGGTCTCTTTAGATATATCATATATATATATTCATTTATTTTTAAGTTTCCTTGCTAAACCTTCATCAAGCTTAAATAAACACTCCCTAGACCCCCCTCCATGATAAATTGTAAATTTTTCAATAGAAAAATGTCCCGGCCGAAGGCAAGTTTCTTTTAAAATTACAGGCTTGCTTTCGCTCGCCAGGAAAAAATTGACACCTATTTGGCATGAAAGGTCTTGATATTGATATAAAAATGGGATGAAAGGTTTTAATATCAACAAACTAATGGGGCAAATGTCTTAAAATCTGAAAACTAATGGGGCTAAACATTAGGAAGAAGGGGGACCAGAAAAACGACCCATCTCCTCTTAACATGTACAGTTCTTCACCACTCCAAGTAACTTCCCATCTATTCTGTATATTCTTAATACTCTCCACCAGGGTTACTAAATTAAGTCCGTTAGATTGTAAATGAATGCCGAACATTGCTAGAATAATGCCCCAATCTCCATAATATCGCTCAATAATTGCTAAAATCTCCGAGTATCGCTAGAATTCATGTCGTTAGATGTGAAAATTTGCCTCTAGATCGAGGTAAATACCTCTAGATCTAGAGGGAAAGTAGCTAGATTGGCAACACTGCTCTCCACATACCTTTTCAATCTACTGGCATAGGATTTCTCCAATCCCAGCTTCCTTGTATCAAGTATAACCAAACTTAACCCTTTGAAGATCGTGACGCATTTTGACAGTTTAATGTGGCTCTCATTCTCATTAGACGATTTTATGCAGTTTAGGAAGGATCTGTGGGAATTATAAAAGTAAAGACAGGGTCAATTAACCCTCTGACTTCCAGATGCCCTTCCTAATCCGAATAAAAGGTCTTATAATAGCCAGAAAAAAATAAATAAATGTGTATTGTATCTTCTAATGTTTTCCAGTAGGAGCCCCAAAGATGAGGTCCTGTAGATGTTATTACTAATAACTACTAATTTCTGCATTAACTCCTCCAACCCCAGCGTCGAGACATATTCGACGGCTATTTATGTAACGCTCAGCCCCAGTGTCAATACCGTAACGACGGCATTCTCTCCCTTATTTACCCCTGTTATATGGGTCAAAAAGGATCACAGATGACCTCTGTGAATGCTTTTATGCATGTATTCCTTCATTAATAACCCATACCATGTCTTTTCAGGAAACAAAACAAATCGAAATTTGCCTGGGTTCTGGGTGTCAATCAATAATAAATCAGCTGGGGTTCAATGGGTTAATTATATTTTACATAATATATACAGGATTTACTGAATTGCTTGACTAAATCCTCACAATCTCTCTAGTTTTGGACCACATATAAAATATGAATTATAGTTTGTTATATAAAAATTGGCAAATTAGTGAAGCTTTATAAAAATGTGTTCATATTAATCACCGCAGCATTCTGAACTTTACCATCAAAATGATAACCATACAAGATATGGGCATAGGATTAACCTGAGCGCGGCGAGCCTATGGTATTTAAAATGTCCCGCTGGGCGTTGTATTGTGTGAAAACCTCGACGAATTTCGTCAATTTATGATAAATATCGTTATTACTTATTCAAATGCGCCTATTTTACGTTTAATATGAAGATATTAACATGTAACAACAATAAAACAAGTGGGAATAATATTTGGGGGGTGAAAAAAACGAATTATTGCCGACCTACCAGTCATGAGGTGAGAGGCGCGCGAGACATACACCCTCCCCTTTCAAGGCCTGAAGCCAGACTGATATCTCGCTACTGAATGTCTCAAGCCATGATCTCTATATGCGTCCCAGATTACCTTGAAACCAGGTGGGAGATATTGCCGCGGAAAATAAACCGATAAACAAGGGAATAAGAGGAAAAATAGGTGATCATTGAGGGGGGGGTTGACATATGTGGAGAAGTGATAGGAGGGATGGAGGGGAATTATTATCTCACTTAATCACACATTCAGGAAGAGACTCAGACCAAGAGTGAGAACGGTGGAAATGAGTTACTTGAGAAGTGAGTGCGGAGTTACATGGAGGGATAGACAGACGAATGAGGAAGTAAGAAGGAGGTGTGGTGTGGAGGTAGATGTGCTGGAGAGTGTGAAAAGGAACAACTTGAGATGGTTCGGCCATATGGAACGTATTGAAAGCGAGAGAATGACTAAGAGGGTGTACGAGAGCGAGGTGGAAGGACAGAGAGGGAGAGGTGCACCGAAGGAGAGGTGGAAGGATGGAGTAAGAAAGTATATGGATGAAGGCGGTGCTGGTTGGGAGGAGGGGCGTTGACTGACGGGGGCCAGAGGTGCATGGAGGCGGTTCGTTCGTGGCCACGGGGATCACGGCATCAGGCAATAGATAGATAGATAGATAGAATCACACATTCCTTTGTTTTGAGTGCCAGTGGGATGTTTTGAAAGGCTTTTTTTATGCCTTGGCTCATATGAGGACACTCGCCCTCGTAGGATTCAGACTCATATGAGGACGCTCGCCGTTCTTGGGTTAAGGGGATATTTCCACTTGAGGTATTTTTTTCTGGATCCCTTTCTCCCATGTTTGTTTAGCCCATTGTTTTTTTAGATTTTAAGACGTTCGCTCCATTAGTTAAACGATTTTATAAACTTTTGCCCCATTTCTGTAAATTTTAAGACCTTTTGTGTCATTTAGGTGTTTTTTCCTGGCGAGTGATAGTGAGCCTGTAATGTAATAGGAACTGTGCTTCGGCCGAGACATTTTTCTACAGAAAAAACAAATTTATCTTGAAAGGGGGTCTAAGGGGTGTACCTTTACGTTGGATGGAGGTCTAGGGAATAAATTAAAAACCTCCCCTTAAAGTCTAACGGGGCCATCACACATAGCCGGGTTATTTGGTCTTCCATTGCACTCCTCCCCTTGCTGGTGGTCATAGCGGTGAGTGTGCCATTTTCTGTCATTCCGATGTCCCTTTCACTCCCTTTACTGTACAGTCTCCCCTTCAGGTTGTAGCAGTACAGATGCACCTTGAAAGGTGTTTTACCATCTGTTGCTTGTATCATCCACCTTCAGTCCCAATATTGCGATCTGATTTAGAGACCATTATCCGACAACTTCAGACTCCTTTTATTTTACTTGGCGATCTTAATGGGCGCCATCCATTATGGGGTGATTCGGTTTCCAATCTTCGGGGTGAACTTCTGGCCTCCTTGGTTGGTGATCTGGATTTGGTTGTCCTGAACGATGGGAGCCCAACCCCTTTCCACTTTCAGACTGGCACTTTTTCTGTTCTTGACCTCACCATTACTTCTGACTGTGCTCTTGATTTTTCCTGGGACATTTTGGATGATCTGCATGGTAGTGACCATTATCCAGTGTTGGTCCAGTCCCCTCACTTTGCTCCAACTACCCGTTTGCCTCGCTGGAGTCTGGGTAGGGCTGACTGGCCTCTTTTTGAACAACTCTGTGAGTTTGATTTGACTGTACATGATATCCCAGCTATTGATGATGCACATCATTATTTTACTACGACTATGATTACAGCGGGGCTTCGTTCCATTCCACGGTCTTCGGGTGTATATTTCCGGAGACCTGTGCCGTGGTGGACTGCAGCCTGCTCTTTTGCTCGGAGGGTTTATAAAGCCGCATCTCGTCGATACCATGCAAACCGAGAGGTTTTATTTCTTAAAGTTCAATTTCGCAAAGCGCGTGCTCGCTATCGATGGGTTCTGAAAGATGCTCGCCGAAGCTCGTGGAGGTCCTATGTTTCTACGATTACTTCTTCCACTCCTTTGCCTATGGTGTGGAAGAGAAAACGCAAGATATCTGGAAAGTTTTCGCCCTCCTCTCCACCAGTGTTGAGGATCCAAGGTAATCTGGTGTCTGCACCGGGTGATGTAGCCTCTGCCCTAGCTACTCATTTTTACAAGGTCTCCAGGGATGATGCCAAACCTTGTGCAAGTGCCCGACGTAGCCAAGAGAGACAGGGTCTTAATTTCCGGTCTCATGGCGGAGAAACTTATAATGTTGACTTCAGTATTCGTGAGCTGCGTGCGGCCCTCTCAGAGTGTGGTGACACTGCTCCTGGTCCTGACGACATCCCATATGCCATGCTTCGTCATCTCCCGAATGAGGCTTTGGTGTTTTTATTAGACTTGTTTAATAGGATTTGGAGTGAGGGTACTCTACCTGCCAGCTGGAAGTCGGGCATTGGCCTTCCTATTCCTAAGCCTGGAAAGGATCATTGCAATGTGTCTAATTACCGCCCAATTTGTTTAACGTCGTGTGTATGCAAATTGTTTGAAAAAATTATCAATGTCAGACTTGAGTGGTGCCTGGAGAAGGGCGGCCATCTCTCCCCTTCTCAGAGTGGCTTCCGCAAACTCCAGTGTACTTCTGACAACCTTATCCGACTTGAATCCTCAATCTGTGAAGCTTTTGCCTCTAAGCAACATCTTGTGGCTGTGTTTTTTTACCTCAAGAAGGCTTATGACACAGCCTGGCGACATGTGAATTCTGCAGCAACTTCATGCCTTTGGAATACGTGGTTGCCTGCCGGCGTTGCTTAGAGATTTCTTGACTAATCGTGTGTTTCGGGTCCGAGTGGGTTCTTCCCTCTCTGCGCCACTGTGCCAGGAGGAAGGTGTCGCACAGGGTTGTGTCCTAAGTGCATTTTTGTTTGAGGCAGCCGTCAATAGTCTTCTCGACGCTGTGCCTGCTGGGGTATCCTCGTCCCTATATGTGGATGATTTGGCTATCTGGTTTTCTGGTTCCCGCATGTCTGCCATTGAAAGACGTATGCAACTTGCGTTGGACAGGATTTCTGCATGGGCTGATTCCAAGGGCTTTCGGTTTTCCCCATCAAAGACTGTGGCTATGCACTTTTGCAGAATAAGAGGGGTTCACCCAGACCCTGATCTAATGTTCTGTGGCATGAGACTCGGTTGTGTGGCAGAGACAAAGTACTTGGGTCTCACGTTGATTGCCGTTTGACTTGGGTTCCGCACTTGACAAATCTGAAGGTATCGTGTATGAAGGCTTTGAATCTGTTAAGGGTTCTGTCACACACCTCTTGGGG
Organism: Paralithodes platypus; assembly: GCA_032716605.1. Taxonomy (NCBI): domain Eukaryota; kingdom Metazoa; phylum Arthropoda; class Malacostraca; order Decapoda; family Lithodidae; genus Paralithodes; species Paralithodes platypus. Next base: position 283,105 of record JAVRFV010000157.1, on the reverse strand, counting down.
TGCTGATCGCAGAACAGTACTGCATTTGTTTCAGGCATTTGTCGCATCCAAACTGTCGAATGGCTGTAAGGTTTACTCCTCTACCACAGACTCCAGACTTAAGACTCGATGCTGTTCATCATGCTGGTGTCCTGCATGAGTTCATCATGCAACTGGAGCTTTTCGGTCGCCTCCGATTCCTAGCTTGTAGGTGGAGGCTGGTGTACCTCCCTTAGATTTACTGCGTCAATCTGTGGTTGTCCGCTGTTGGTTTCGGATTCGGCGACTTCCAGCCTCTCTTGTTTGTACCCGTGTCTCGGGTCAATCTTTGTTTTCATATTATGGTCAGCATCCTCGAATGCCTCGTCCTTTTGGTTATAGAGTTCGTGAAGTTATGAAGGAGCTTAATCTGTCGACGGTTCCTGTGAGTCCCGTGCAAATTCCAAGGATTGCACCCTGGGTCTTGCCTGAACTGCAGGTTTTTTACAGGATCGAAGGATTCAGTCGCTCCTCAGTCTCTTCTTCATATGTTTTTGGACCATTCTTCTAGTCATAATAGTTCTGTGCCTGTGTATACTGATGGCTCTAAATCTGCCTCCGGTGTTGGTTTTGATGTTGTGTTCCCTGACTTCAGCCGTGGAGGTAGTCTTCCTTTAGCTGCCTCAGTTTTTACTGGGGAATTGTCTGCTATCAATTTAGCTCTGAAATTGGTGTTTGCTCACCGAAACAATAATTTTACTATTTTTAGTGATTCTCAGGGGGCTCTCATGGCTCTTGAATCTTTTAATTCTTCCCATCCTATAGTTTTAGCGATTTTAGAGTGGCTGTTTCTCATTCATCGTCGAGGGAAACGAGTGGATTTTGGTTGGGTCCCTGCGCATGTTGGTGTGAAAGGTAATGAAAGGGTGGATGCTTTGGCAAAAGCTGCAGCTTTGAGACCTTCAAATGTTAATTACCCTCTGCCTGCTTCAGATCTGCGTACTCCTCTCATGTTTGCTGTTCGTGCTTGTTGGCAGGCACGGTGGGATTGTGTTACTGTTAATAAGCTCAGGGAAGTTAACAAATTAGTCTCGCCAAGAGCTTGCCCTACCATTCCTCGCAAATTGCAAACTGCTTCGGCTCGCCTCCGCATTAGACATTCCAGTCTTACACACAGGTTCCTTATGTGCGGAGGTGTACCCCCATTCTGCGATAACTGTATAGTTCCCCTTACTGTCAGGCACCTGCTGGTTGAGTGTCCCAGTTTGGTTGAATTACGTCGGAGGTTGCTTCTTCGGCACCGGAAGGCAGATGGTACTTACTGTCTCTCTTCGGTGCTTGGAGGGGAGGCTGGTTCCCCTGGACACGATGTGTTTTTATTTTCGAAAAAGGTTGGCCTCTTTCAGTTTTTATGATTGCATTGATTTTACTTTGCATATTACTTCGGCGCCTTGTTGTTGCGGTGCCACGATTTCTATCAATAAATTCAATTCAGGGGAGGTGGCAAAATTTTACCGCTGCACTAAAATTTGTCCGAATGCTGCCCGAATGTTTAGTGGTTGGTCCGTGATCGAGCTCGATTCTGATACATCGGGCAGCATTCTGTTTCATTGGGGCACCACATATTCGTTCATATTCATAAATTTTTTAATAAAGCAGTTATCCATGAAATACTACTATTTCGTCGTTTTCTTCTATAAACATCGTAACCTCAGTGACCCTTTCAAAAACAGTGACCACTATTTATTTGTGTACATTTCTCATAATTTCTCCTGTCATCTGTTTTCTCTCTTTATTACTTATATTTCTATCTACTGTATTTATTTTTCTTTCCCTTATTTATCAGTGCTTACATTTGAAATTTGGTCTCTATGAAATCTGTGAATAATTTCTGATTTGAGGGGCGACAAAATAATATATTTCCACTAACAAATAATGAGCAAAATTACACAAATCAATACACAAATGTAAAACATTTTATTCCCCAATCTGTAATTATTTCAGCCCAGCTCACTGATAAGTGAATCTATATGAAGCCGACTTATTTTTTCTGAAACAATAAGTAGTCAACACCTTCGCTTAGCCTTCAGAGAAGATGGGGTATAAATGAACCCTGTCACGCATTTATGACGCAGAGGTTGCCAGATTAGCAATAAGATTATAAGAGTGAGAGAACTCTAGTGAGTTCTCTCACTCTTATAATTACCTCTCCAAAATTAGTTTTCTGCCCACAGCTAACTCAAAGACAACTGCTGAGGTTGAAGTAACTAAACTAAAGGTTTCTAAATACCCCTGCTGGTAACAAAGGCTTTAAAGTATCCCCAATAGGCTCAAAATCGCGTCATATGTCGGAGAGGGTTAATGTTTTACTCGTTTGTCATAACAAATATTTTTGTAATGGTAGGATATGATTTGTTTTCAATTTCATGGCATTAGCAACTAAAGAGTGATTAAAAAAACATCAAACAACAAATAATTCTGTCCATTAATAAGGGAGATCATTTGATAATGGAGATACATAGAGAAATAGAGAGAAAGGTTGTTAGGTTGACCTAACAACCTTTCTCTCTATTTCTCTATGTATCTCCATCAGAATTATTTGCCATCGATAGTGTGGAAACATATTATATGACACAGACTTAATTTTCTGAAATGATAAGTTTAGAGAAGATGGAGTATTAATATATATATTACTCGTTTGTCATAATATATATTATTGTAATGGTAGGATAGTATTCTTTTCAATTCCATGGCATTAGAAACTAAACAGTGATTAATATAACATCAAACAACAAATAATTATCTCCATTAATAGGTAAAATAACGCAAATAAGGAAGACACCCACAAATAGAAAAAGGAAAACCCCAGAGGAAACAAATACAGAACAGGCGGGAAGACAAGAACGGAAAGGAGAAACTAAAGCAAAGAGAATAATGATAGACAACAAGGGAAGTGGAGAAAGAACAAGAACCAGGCACTACATTCCAGACCCCCAGACCACCACCAGAAAGCCCAAGAAGCAGAGAAGAAGTTTGACGAAACTACAACAGTTAGGCCTAAACAACAAGAAATGAACAACGAACCAAGAAGACAAGATGGCTACCACCAAGGAGAACGATTCCCGGGACAAATGGAAGGAGTAACTAAACCAGAACCGAGAGGACAATCACAAACAGGAAGCAGAAAGAAACAAATAAACGAAATGCCCCGCATCCCGAAACTACCCCATATCATCAAGAAAGAGAACGAGAAAGAGAAGAACAAAGGCAAGATAGAAGAGGAAGAAAGAATAACATTAACAACAACAAAAGATGCTCAAGGAGTGATACCACATGTGCAGAACAATTCCCGGAACTACATGACGAATACACAGCAGTACTTCCAGGATAATAATACTTCCACGCTCCCTACGGACATGAAACGAGATGCCCGGATTGCCGCCATTATCACAGAAAGAATATAAGTAGAACATCAGCCCCACAAGAAACTATTAAAAGGATAATCATATTCAGCCAGGGAAAGAAGGATCACCATCACCATCATAGAAACAGGCACTTACGTCCTGCTTCCACCCAAAAGTCAAATCACCTGGCCATCAGCTTCTAAGGAGACCCTCCTAATCCTTTTAGATCTGCCCCGACTGACTTGTGACCTTTTGACCTCAGAATATCTACCCCGGAACATTTCAGCTAAAGTCGTCACTATCCCGACGAAAGCTGAACAGGGCAGCAATTCTAGGGCTTTTACAACACTGACATGTTAGTGGTGATAGCTCAAGAATTACCCTCCCATTCAGAAGGCATGCCTAATAATCTCAATAGGTCTGAGGAGTTATTTTCCCTATTAAGGAATCTTTGTTATTTACGTGTCATGATATAGTAATAACATCTATCTATCTATCTATCTATTGCCTGACGCTGTGATCCCCGATGGGTGGCCACGAACGAACCGCCCCCATGGACCTCCGTCCCCAGTCAGTCGATGCCCTTCCTCCCAACCAGCACCGCCTTCATTTTTTACTTCCTCACTCCATCCTTCCACCTCTCCCTCTCTGTCCTTCCACCTCGCTCTCGTACACCCTCTTAGTCGATCTCTCACTTTCCATATATTCCATATGGCCGAACCATCTCAAGTTGTTCCTTTTCACACTTTCCAGCACATCTACCTCCACACCACACCCCCTTCTTACTTCCTCATCCGTCTGTCTATCCCTCCATGTAACTCCGCACGCACTTCTCAAATAACTAATTTCCACCACTCTCACTCTTGGTCTGAGTCTCTTCCCGAACGTCCATGCTTCGCTTCCGTAAGTTAGTGTCGGGATTACCACACTGTCATGCAAGGACTTCTTCACTTCCATACTGACCACCCTATTTCTTGTTACTGCTTTCAAAGTTCCTACAACCCTCTTCCCCTGTTGCACCCTCTCCTGCACCTCCATAGCCTGACCGTTCAACTTCACCTCACACTCTGTGACTTCATCCCTTTCTAAGACCATAACCTTGCTCTTCCCCGCATTTACCTTCAAATTCCGTTTTTCGCACACTGTTCCAAACTCATTTACCAAACCCTGCAGCTCCCATTCATTATCGCTCAGCAGAACTGTATCATCCGCAAACAGCAGTATAGGCAGCTTCCACTCATTTCCCTCCCTTTTCAGCGATACACCAACATCCACTGCTCTTCCAAGTATTTCTTTCATGACTCCATCCATATATACAGTAAACAACCACGGGGACATCACACACCCCTGTTTCAAGCCAACACTCAGGTCAACACTCGCTCTTCTCATTGTCCACACGTACTGCCACCTTTGCACCCTCATACATGCTCTTCACTGCTTTCAGCAAATTGCCATCTACTACGTATATTCTAAGTACTTTCCACATGCCTTCTCTATCCACTCTGTCATAGGCCTTCTCCAAATCCATAAAGGCAACGTACACCTAATAGGCTGCACTTTTAATGATAGAAGTCTAAACTCGTGGACATGTCCCCACCTGACTTCTATAATTAATTCTGCAAATTTACTACCGAAGGATACTTGGCTTGCCAAGGTCACTTGAATAGTAACAGGGCTTTGCGAGACACCTTAACCGGCACTCTGCATACAGAAGTCCTTAGTACTTTTGCTATACTGACATGTTAGTATACAATTGTAATTACAAGATTTAAACACCGGCCCGAGTTCTTTGAACCTCTTACAAAAGTCAGCGGTAGTCAAGGAATATATTATTGGTCATGATCATATTATCTCCTTGCGTTAACACGATATCTTGTCACTGTGTCATGACATAGGCTTATATTAAAGACCCCACACCAAGAGTATCTGAACAGAACTTCACCACCGGTTAATATAACGGTCAGGATAGTCGAGTATCCCTAGCTCCCCTGCTAAAAATATACTCGCGTTTGTCCGATGACGCCCAGTATCATGATACTTAAGGAGCCTCATTCAAGACCCTATACCCATTAACCCCTCCGTAACTTAAACAACTAATCCACACGCCAGGATAACCTGGACGGCCCAATGGAGACTCAGACGACTACAGGCTGTTACCTCAACCTTTTACTCCAAGTATTAATTCTGGAGTTATGATATAAAACCTATCTATCTATCTATCTACTGCCTGACGCCGTGATCCCCGAAGGGGTGGCCACGAACGAACCGCCCCCATGCACCTCTGTCCCCAGTCAGTCGACACCCCTCCCCCAAACCAGCACCACCTTCGTTCATGTACAAAGGAGTACAAAGGAGTACAAAGGAAATCAAGCAACAACAGGCCTAATGACCCTTCTAGGCTGCTTGTCCTCCAAAACACTGAGGATAAAGTGTCCAAACAGTGGTTTAGAGTTGGTAAGGGAACATTGGAAAGGGAACTACTGCCCTGGAACTAATGTCCGTGGCAGGACTAGGAAGTTAGTAGGGGACATATGGGTTAGTAACTGAGGGGAGGATAAAATAAAGTTATTCATTTACAAACGCAGTCAGTCACGGGTTTGATGAGAGATATTTGTCTAGGCGGAGTTTAAATGAATCAACGGTGATGCAGTCTATAACGTCTCGGGGAAGCCCATTCCACAAGTTGACAACTCGATTGAAGAAGAAATTCTTGGATTCGTGTGAGTTAAAAGATTTACCAATAATTTTGCATCCGTTTCCCCGCGTGTAATTAGATTGGTCGATAGTGAAGTACTTACTACAGTTCATATTGTCGATGCCTTTGATGATTTTGAACACTTGGATTAAGTCACCTCTTAATCTGCACTGGGTTAAAGGAAATAGATTTAATTCTCTAAGACGCTCTTCGTATGGTTTGTTCTTTAGGCTAGGTATCATTTTGGTAACTCTATGTTGAACTCGTTCTAGCTTGTTTATATCTTTTGGTAATAAGGGCACCAGCATTGAACGCAGTATTCCAGAAGAGGGCGGACTAAGGAATTGTAAAGGGTTAGGATAACTTCTTTGGATTTATGCTCAAATGACCTACCTATAAAGCCAATTATTTTGTTTGCCTTCTTAACAACTTCTGAACATTGTTGACTCGGTTTTAGGTTACTCGATATTGTTACTCCCAGATCGGTTTCTCTGTTTACATTCTTAAGCTGAGTGCCATTCATCGAATAGTTTGCTTTCTCATTTAGGTATCCGATATGTAGTACTTTACATTTATCCGCATTGAAACTCATTTGCCAAATTTGGGCCCAATGTGACAATTTATCTAGATTGTGTTGCATATCGTCAACTTGTTCTTTTGAGAGTACGCTATTTGCAATTTTTGTATCATCAGCAAATTTTGAGATTGTACAGGTGAGACCCTCATCTATGTCGTTGATGTAAATTAGAAGAGAATTGGTCCTAGTACCGATCCCTGGGGTACCCCGCTACTTACATTGGTCCATTTAGATGCCTTACCGTTTATGACTACTCTTTGCTTTCTGTTGCTGAGCCAATTTTCTATCCATTTCAACACACCTTCTTGTATTCCATGCGCTTTTAGTTTTAGCAGTAATCCTTTGTGGGGAACTTTGTCTTAGCCCTTTTGAAAATCAAGATATATAATATATAAAGCTTTACTCTCATCGTAGAGGTTGAGGATATCGTGGAAGAAGTCTAAGAGGTTTGTTAAACAGGAACGTTTTTTACGAAAGCCGTGTTGAGTATCTTAAAGTATGTTATTTTCCTCTAAGTGATTTAGGAGTCTGTCTCTTATGACCGTTTCTAGCATTTTACATACAACTGAGGTTAAGCTAATTGGACGATAGTTACAGGGTAGGGATTTGCTGCCTTTTTTGAATATCGGTGTTACGTTGGCTAGCTTCCACTGATCAGGCATAGTTCCAGACTGCAAGGATTTATTGAATAGTAATGTCAGTGGTTTGGAGAGCTCATCCTTAGCTTCCTTTAGAACTCTAGGCGAGATTGTATCAGGTCCTGGCGTTTTATTTACCTTGAGTTTATCTAAACAATTCAATACTTCTCTCTCTGTAACGGTGATATTGCTTAGAACATCTGAATTATCAATCTGAATTGGCGATGGTGTAGGGATATCACTGAGGTCTTCTGTTGTAAAAACTGATGCAAAGAAGGTATTGAGGGCATTACTCATTTGTACTTCGTCTTTGGTGTATTCTCCATTTTCATCGACTAACGGTCCAACAGTTGAAGTAACTACTTTTTTCTTTCTGATATAACTATAGAATTCTTTCGGGTTTGTTTTACTTTGATTCGCAATATGTAACTCTAGGGTCTTTTTACTTTGCTTAATTAACTTTTTGGCTTTGCGTCGTAGCTCTACAAATTTCACCCGTTCTTCGTCATTTTGTGAGGATTTTAATCTATCATTAGCAAATTTTTTAGCAAGCAGGCAGTTTGAAATATCTTTATTCCACCATTTGGGCTTATTATTATGGCCTGGACGCCGTATTTTCGATGGTATGCAGTCTTGCACTGCTTTTAGGTAAGTGGTTTCGAATAACTTCCAAGATGTATTTATGTCGTTATTGTTAATTAAAAAGCTCCAGTCAGTTTCTTTAAACATAGCTCTAAGTTTATGGAAGTTTGCTTTCTTGAAATTAGGGACTTTTTCGATGCTACTATTTGGTTCGTTACTAGTAAAGTTTAAAGTGAAAGTTATCGTACTGAATTCATCACCAACATTCAAATTCTCTATTAATTCTTCTTTTGTTGCAAGTACAATGTCAAGAACGTTATTACCACGGGTCGGCGTTCGAACAAATTGATAAAGCGAACTCTCTTGCAAGTTCGTATACAAGTCATGTCCGGAGTGTTAAGTAAGAGTATCGCCCCACTTGGTCACAGGTAAATTAAAGTCGCCAAAAATTATGGTATCTTGTGAGTTACTTACATCTGCAATTTGTTCGTAAATTTCTCGGTCAGTTTGCACTGATTGAGCTGGATGTCTGTATATTAATGCAAGTATTATTTTTGTACCTTTATTATTCTTTATTAGCACAAAAGATGTGTCGACGTTCACAATTTGAGGTTTTGACACGAGGGTCGGGTTAAGACTTTCTTTGATATAAAATAAAACGCCACCTCCATTTTTATTTATTCGGCTGTTCTCAAACATTACATAACCGGGAAGTGAATACTCTGCTAAAAGTATCTATCTTCTGTATTGAGCCAAGGGTCTGTTATGCAATCACATCATAATTTTCTGTAAACACTAGTTCCTCTAAATCTGAAAATTTATTGCGTATGCTACGAGCGTTTGCATAGAAAACCTTTAAAGTTGAGGTTTTAGAACTCACAGAACGTTCTTTAATCAAATTTTTGGTTCTGGTCGGTTCTATATTTACATTCATGGCTGTCTTTGGTCCTCGGTCGTTATCCCTGGCGGTTTTGAATTTGGGTCGTGTTGGTGGAGCTTTATCCAAATTCGCGGTTCTTGACGGATTAGTATTTAATTCCTTTGTAGGTTGCCGTCCTCGCTGTCTTCGGTCCTCCTTCCTGGTTGTCCTGTGTTGAGTTTATTTCTTCTCAAAAAATCCTTCACCGCATCGTTGAGGAAATGTCCAAAACGTGCTGCTCCCACCTGGCTCAGATGAACTCCATCGTCCGAAAACAAATAGTCATCGTAGTAGAAATTGTCCCAGGTGTCGACGAATCCCACGTTTTCCTTCCTGCAGAGGTTTGCTAGACAACGATTTGTGCTGGTGGCTATGTTGTAAAATCGGCTCTCTACACCGAGCCGGGGGACGATTCCTGAGACGATGATCCTTGATGACTTCTCCTTAAACGACTTGATCAGCTGCTGGTACTTTAAAAGCAAATCTTCCGACCGGGTTCGCTGTACATCGTTGGATCCAACGTGGATGACGTACATTGTATTAACAGGGGCCAGCTTTGATACTTCGTCAACTGCAGCAACTACGTCGTCCACACCACCACCAGGGATACAAAAACACTTACTGGTCTTAGGTGCTCTGGCGCAAAACTCTGTGAGCTGACCACGTATCATCGAGTCTCCCACGAGCCGGACTTCTTCTATTTCCTCTTCGTCATCTGAGTCTGTGAGTATCTGGAAACGGTTTTGACACTCGGTAATCGGTATGTGTTTCCTGGTCTTGGGGCAAACGTTGTTCCTCACGACACGGAAGTTGTCTTGAGGGGGAAGAGAGTCACTATTTGTATCTTGAGTATCGGAAACATCAGCTGAAATGGCTACTGTAGGCGTTGAATTGTTGGCAGTTGACGTTGGGGCGTTGGTGGCAGCTGGAGTTGCGGTGACAATTGAAGTTTGTGGTACTCCAACGTTGAGTGTTACAAACTCTTGGAGTGATTCCAGCTTCATGGTGAGGATGTTGATCTTGTTGTAGGCTTCATCTAATTTCACTGTAAAATTCTCTCGTTGCTGGCAGAGCCGGCAGACTTGAAGATCGACAGTAGCAAACATGGACTCACCAAACCTACCAGCGCAGTTCGCACAAGCGCGAGGCATGGTGACAGTCACTTTCTTCAGATCACTTCACTCACTTAAAAAACACTTCACTCACTTTAAAACACTTCACTCACTTTAAAAACACTTGAATCACTTCAACCGAAAACAAATATGCTGAAATACGCAGAAATAGGTTATCAGGGGTGATAGCCTAACCGAAAACAAAAATGTTGAGATACACAGAATTAGGCTTCCAGGGGCCTAACCAAAAGTTTTTTTTTTTAAATTGAAATACGCAATAATAGGCTACCAGCGTTGAATAGCCTAACCGAAAATAATAAAATTGAAATTCGCAGAAATAGGCTACCAGGTGTGATAACCTAACCTTAAACAAATATATGTATAACAGAATATGTAACTAAATATACAATTCACCAAATAGAGATTATATAAAAATAAAGTGTGACTGCACACTAGGGGTTAATATACTGTGTCAACAGATGGCCCTGGTGTCGCTGTAGCCTAGTAAAGCAGTAGCCTACTCTTTTTAGATAAAAAAGTGTATCAGTCAAAGGTTATTATAAGATCGTGCAAGCAACAACTAAAATTACAGATATATACTGTATAGCTACAGTAGGATACTAAATACAATATCTACAAGAGTTAATAATAAAACAGATTGGCTGGCTATAGGCTAGGCTAGGTTTGGGTTAGGTTAAAAGCTTGGCAGGTTGGGTTAGGCTAGGTTAGTTTGTACAAATACCACCCTTAGCTTAAAGTAAAATCAGTCTGAGGAGAAAAAGTCAAGAATATATCTAGGGGGAAAAGATGAATGCACTTAAATTTGGTACAAAATTTGCTGGAATTTAATATGTATAATCCCCCCAAAAAAGTTTGTTTACAAAATGGCGTCGGCGTTAGTCCCTGTAGGCAGGTTAGTTAGTAAACAATATTGTTTATTAGCAAATTCATATGCAAAGCTTTACTTACATACAAGGCAGTTAAATAGATACTTACTACAGTAGGTAATGGGTAAAATTAGGGGCTACGATTTTATATAAAATAGTAATAAGAGAGCGTTTGTTTACAAAGCAAAACAAAACACTAGATGGCGCTAGTGGCGCCCTGTCCGAGCAGGAGTCTTGTGATAAACACAAAGTTTATCAGTCGATACACAGCGAAATATCGTGCAGTGTTACTTACTAAGCTACAGGATGGTTAAACGTGCTCTTAACCACCTTTCATGCACAAGAATGAAGAGGATGAGTAGTTAATACTCAAATTAAGATCGATATCGTGAGAGCGTTGACAGAGCGTCTGCAGCGTCTGGCGGTAGCAACAGGTCCAAATGGGTATAGTCCAAATGATGTCTTTGTAAGTGATAACATGGCCAAAATGGTGCTCTTTCACGTTAATTTTCTTGTATTCCTTCTCATATTCATTAAAGTCATCACACAAAATTGCTCCGGTTTGACATCCTGTATAATAATTACAACATTGTTTATATGATACTTGTGTTCGTATTCTCATCCTGTTGTCTTTTCTATATATCTATTTATATAACACACAATCTATCGACCAATAGAAGCAATAAAAGGGAATAATATCCTTAACTGATTACCGTATATGATAATGTAATATACAATATATCCTTCTGTAATATAGTCTTAGTTTCTAACAGATAGCTTTCCTGAACCACCTTAAGGGGGGTGACCTGTTTTTGTTCTATCCTTTTCTATCTTTCTCTGGCTTGTATCCATTTGGCCCCATTCAGCCTACTGTTTTAAGACGTTTATCCCCATCCAGGTGTAAATTTGTTTATTGGTGAGCGGTAGCGAGCCAGCATATTTTTTATTTTTTGTTTGACAGCAAGCTAAATTTGTACATTTTTCGATAGAAAAATGTCTCCGGCGAAGCCGGATTTCTTCATATAATGGTGGCTCGCTATCGCTCGCCAGGAAGAAATCGGCACCTAGATGGGGATAAACGTCTTAAAATAGTTGGCTGAATGGGGCCGAATGGATACAAGCCAGAGAAAGAGAGAAAAGGACAGAAATAAAAAAAAGCAGGTCACCCCCTTAATGGAGAATCAGCATGTTATTAATGCGATAAGAACCTTTAAGTCTAATGAATAAGCTCTATTCATTGTGATTGAATTAAGAATACAGTTTGTCGAAGTACAGTCGTTAATTCAAGTGGTTTAAACTACCCTATGAATTCAATAACATAAATTTGACTTCTATACATAAGATCAAGCAAAAGAACAGAACTTATGTAGGGGACTGTACAGTCGGCCTAATAAGTGATGTCTCGGTACCCCTTATGTTTCCATCAATAATTGGTATCAGCAATATTTACACATGATTTATTCTCTTTGAGTGAGATATACCAACATGTTCCTACACTTACCCAAACTATTCAACATATGACAGACATTAATACAGCACAGAGCGAGCCAAACGTAATGACAGCTGAGACATGACTTATTAGCGCCACTGTACATACACGCACGAGTCGTATACATATAGCGTCCTGACTCACTGCTTGCCTCAGTTACACCTTATATACGTGTCGAATAATAGCCAAAATAAACTGTCAACACATGTCGTATTCATCAATGGGATTAAGGGGAAGCATTTCCTTATTCTAAACTCCCTTCTCCTTCTTGTTTAGCACCATTAGTATTAACATTTTAAGACTTTCTCCCATTTCTTGTTGTCATTTCTTCGTGCCATTTAGGTGTCGATTAATTCCTGGCGAGCTATAGAGAGCCGGGAAATTTTTTCACCGAATTTTTTTAAAAATTTATCTCGAAGAGGGGATGTTTTTATATACTGTATATATATATATATATATATATATATATATATATATATATATACAGTATATATATATGTAAGTTTGATAGAGGTCTAGGGAGCAAACTAAATCAAATATATATACCAGTACCAGTAATAATAATAAAACAAAAATATGAATTATTGATATAACGTTCCCTTAATTTATCGAGTAGTGTACCTCGCCTATGATATACTTCTGAGAAAATATTTTGATTAGCCCCCTTGATTGGCATTGCATACTATTTTAGATGTGTATATTTGTTTCTTCTATTACTTACTGAACTAAAAAGAGTAAAATTCTTATGATTTGGGTGAATGTAATTTTGTTCATTGATAGGGTATTCAGATCTCCCTCTTGTTGCATCTGCGAGTGACGGTGTGGTTAATATTACATGTCTGCTGCAGCTCAGGTGGTTGATTGGTGTAATTAGTGTGTGTGTTTGTGTGTGTGTGTATGTGTGCGTGTGTGCAAATATATATATATATAATATATATTATATATAATATATATATATACTGGATATATATATAAATATATATATATTATATATATATTATATATATATATATATATACTGTATATATATATATACATATACTGTATATATATATATATATATATATATATATATATATATATATATATATATATATATATATATACAGTACTGTATATATACAGTATATATATATACACGCAGATAGGCAACGCAGACCACACACAACATATTTGAGCTGTGCCCAGTAATCCATAGCTTTTCAGCAAACACTTTGATTTACAATTGTTTTACGTTAACATTGAATTTTGTAAAAGATTACCGTTAACGTACACTCACTCATAAAAGAAAGGTACCCCCCTGAGCGAGAGATCGAAGGCCTCACGCCATTTAGTTGTGGTAACACTGGCCTACTCCCTCGCCACTCCTTTTCGTGACGTCGATGGTTCAGGGCCAGTGTTACCACAACTAAACAGCGTGAGGCCTTGAATCTCTCGCTCAGGGGGGTACCTTTCTTTTGTGAGTGAGTGTACCTTCAGTAAGGGGGGATGGTTAACTTTTTGGTCGATATTTTCATTTATTAATTATTTTTTTTTTAGTTTCCTCCCTAGACCTCCACCAAACTTACATCCATTAGATCTCCCTTCTAGATTAATTTGTACATTTGTCGGTAGAAATTATTCCGGCCGAAGGCCGGTTCTTCCAAAATGACAGGCTCATCATCGTTTGCCAGGGAAAAAATTTACACCTAAATAGCACGAAAAATCTTAATATTGACAAATAAATGGGGTGAAAGGTCTTAAAAGTGTCCGGACAATTGTTGGAGGGACATTTATGATACGGTACTATTTTGATAAACTGCTAGAACTATTATAATCAATACGGTACTATTTTGATAAACTGCTAGAACTATTATAATCAAATGACTCTTTCTCACTAGTTGATGCTCACGGTCTTGTTTGTTATCAGTAGGACATGTTTAACCCCTTCTGTACCGGCGACGTCTTATTCATTTTATTTTCGCCATTTTCTTGCAGCTTAACCCTTTGAGTACCAGCGAAGTGTGTAATATTATATTCTAGGTATATTTAGACGATAGTATGCAACTTAGGAAGATTCTGTGGTAGTAAAGAGGATTGGTTGAGATAGTTTGAAACCTTATTATTGCTAGAAATCCTTCCTAAGCTTACTAAAATCGTCCAATAGTTGCCAGAATATGATGAAAAGGACGTCCCTGGTACTGAATGGGCTAAGAAGGATCTGTGGTAGTAAAAAGGGTTCTGTGAGATAGTTCGAAGCCAGTTACATGCTGGAGGTCTATTTTAAACCGAATACAAGCATCTAATAGTAGCCAGTATAAAGTAAAAAGGCGTCGCCGGTACAGAAGGGATTAAGTATTTATGTACACGACTGTACATTCGCCCTAATAAGTTATGTCTCGGCACCAATTATGTTTTGATCAATATTTCGTATCAGCAATATTTACACATGATTTCTTCTATTCGAGTGAGATATACAAACATGTTCCAACACTTACCCACCCCATTCAACATCTGACAGACATTACTACAGCACAGAATGAGCCAAACGTAACGACAGCTGAGACATGAGTTACTAGCGCCACCGTACATTGGCGGTTCCGATGCCACGAATCTAGTTCCGGGTATCGTGTGTGAGATATTCCCGGATCCGCGGTCGTGACTGAGAGGAGAGAGGAGGGATGAAGGTTTGGGGGGGGGGGGGGGGGGGGGGGTGGGGGGGGGGGGGGGGGGGGGGTTGGTGATGGAATGATCGGGGGATTTGAGAGAGTTACAAGGAATAGTTAGTATCTCAGATATACTAGAAGTGGAAGGAGAGAGAGAGACTGTCTAGTGCACTACACTCTTTACAGAGTGTGCACAATACTATCTACTCTCTTCTTGAACTGCTTTAATGAAGAACTATTTACAACTTCGAAGGGAAGTTTGTTCAAGGTAGAACAGATCTTATATGTGAACAATTTTCCGCACTGTAAAGACTGTAGGGCACTAAACAGTCTCTCTCCTTCCACTTCGAATATCTCCCCGAAATGGACCGCAAGGTTTCTGAGATACTAACTATTCCTTGTACCTCCTTGTAAATCTCTCTCTCTCTCTCTCTCTCTCTCTCTCGTGCACATATTATTAACGTCACACACTCGGTCCCAGTCATCCCTTTTGAGATGCCTTCGTATTTGTCGCACGTCCTGGTCTTTTATTTTTTATTTTTTTTAAAACTCTCCTGGAGCTTTGTTTGGGTTTGTTTTCTGAGGTGCTTGTTGAAATGCCCCCTCTCTCTCTCTCTCTCTCTCTCTCTCTCTCTCTCTCTCTCTCTCAAGTTCTCTTTGAAGTATATAATGCTCGGACTCCCAATCCATTCTTTACATCGCTGGTTTGCGTGCCTAAACGTAGCCTAAATGCAGCGAGGAAAGCCAAACGCAGAATTAAGACGGTGGGAAATTCAGCGGGATATGAGGTAATGATATTAGGAAGAGGTATGAGAGTGAGTGAGTGAGTGAGTGAGTGAGAGAGTAATTGAGTGGAGTGAGTGAGTGAGTGTAATGGTACAATACATGTATAGAACCTCGAAGCAAAAAGACAATATGAAAACAGAGATAGCCTATCAGATAGGTTTTATCCTTTAAGGGGGTAGTGCTGGGTTTTTGGGCTATATATTTATATACAGTAAAAGTCCTGTAATCCGAACACGGATAGTCCGAAAATCCCAATGGTCCGAATTTTTAACCACTAACTGGCGGCGCGCAACATATGTCGAATGAAATAAATCTGGCCTAAGTGGCGGCGCGCGACATCTGTCGAGCGCCATTTTCAGCACGTAATGTTGCTGAGAGAGAGAGCTAAGCGGTGGGACGAGTGTAGCAACCCTATGACCGCTTCCCACGACCACCGTGGACATAATGAACTGTGTTCTACTTTCCCCCCTCCTTTCTCACTCGCTACACAGGGAATTATGTAAGGAAATTACCTTATTTCAGGGTTTTTGCACTCATGTTGCACGATCGTTGCAAGAGAACCAGTGGTCGTACAAGGATGGTTCGGGTGTCATTGGAAAGCTCTGTTTATGCCCTTTCAGGGATAGATATTTGTTTTACGCTCTGGGTCTTATTTAGGCATGAAAATGATCATGTAAACAACCCTATTTAGGGTAAAAAAAAAACTGCTGTGCGGTACGGTCAAATAGACCGCCTAGCCCGCCAATAAGGTGTTAAAGGCGGCTGACGGAGCCTTTTTCCGTCTACCAGTGCTCTGATCGGTGGTCACATTCGCTAATTCCACTCGATTGTTGGACCTCATAGAGCTCGTAACTCCCTAGTGATGACTACTCAACACTTCTAAGCATTACTGGTAAGTAATAAAACAACCTATCCAATTAAGTCCATTGGTACTATGAAATGCCATTTATTTGACACGAAAACAATGCCGCCGATCTTTAGTTGAACAATAACAACACGTGTCATCTGCAAGTGTGGCTACAAGTTGTTGTTGTTGTTGTTGTTGCTAGGCTGGCCAACAATCTACCGCCTTCAATAAAGTTACAGTTTAATGGAGTTTGCTTTGGCATTTACTATTATAAATAGTATTTGGTAAAATGAAATTCAATTCCATAAAGCATAATTATAATAAAATTTATTGCATACCGTGTATCAGTGGCAGTCGATATAGCCACACAAGAACAAGAACACACATACACACACACTCACTCGACAATAACTAGCTAAAAAAAAACAAAAAACAAAAAAATAGAAGGTCTCACCCCTTTCCCATTCTTAAGTAAGCCATTTTAGATTTACAGAAGAGTGACCATTACTTGCATTACTGCATGTCCACAAACATTTCAGTAATGTAAGCTGAATTTCCCACTGTCTTAATTCTGCGTTTGGCTTTCCTCGCTGCATTTAGGCTACGTTTAGGCACGCTGGTGGCGATGTAAAGAATGGATTGGGAGTCCGAGCATTATATACTTCAAAGAGAACTTGAGAGAGAGAGAGAGAGAGAGAGAGAGAGAGAGAGAGAGAGAGAGAGAGAGAGAGAGAGAGAGAGAGAGAGAGTGTGTGTGTGTGTGTGTGTGTGAGAGAGAGAGAGAGAGAGAGAGAGAGGGGGGGGGGGGGGCATTTCAACAAGCTTACCCCCCCCCACCACCACCACCATCCCCATCACTGTTCAAAAATATTAAGTTGGAAATATGCTCTCCAATTTCAAGTAAATAAGATTCCTCAATTAGTACGTCAGATGTATACTTTCAGCCCCATGCGGATGCCCTTTTAGCAATAAACCGTAATTTATTATTATTATTATTATTATTATTATATATATTTTATTTTTTGTTGTTGCGTACGCTTGACAAACACAATTATATATATATATTATATATATATATATATATATATATATATATATATATATTTATACACATACAAATGCGTTTGTCGAGCGTACGCAACAAAAAAATAAAGTGAACCTGTGGGAGATCGCGACCAATAGCTAAAGCCTCGCCGACCGAGGGACAGATAATAAAATGAAATGTCAGATGTAACAACAAATGTAATTCCATGTGGCCATAGGGGGGAGATGGGAGGGGAGGAGTGGGGTTGGGAGGGGGGAGGGGGGAAAGGGTAGTGTAGGGGACGCAGGGAAAGAGATTGGTTCAGCTTTATTGGCAGTCATTATTTGCACGTATTATATCATTTTTCGGAATTCGCTGAAATATCTAAGTAGGGTCATTATTCAATGTTATTTTATATAAAGACGTTTTATATAGCAGTAAGACATATTCTAAGCCAAACATGTACAGTAGATCGATATACAAGAAAACATGTTTCATCAGCACCAGTTTACATTGTCAATCACACGAACTGTACAGTCGCCAGAAAAAGTCCCCCACCATCTCATCATTCTCACCATGGGGGGGGGGGGGGGTCATAAATAAATAAATAAATACAAAAACAAAAATGGTATCATCAAATTTCGAAACAAAACATTCCTTTGCATATTTTCACAAACTGTTGAATGAAATACTGTTTAACAATTATTTCTCAACTGTTCCCAGCCATACATAATACCCGCACAATGAATACCACTGGGCGGCAAAGTACCCACCCTCACAACTGTACAGAGACTCTTAACCCGGCAAGCGCGATAGGCCTCACGGAAGGCTTCCTATAGGGAACGCGATAGGCCTCACGGAAGCAAGACCATAAAAAAAGCCTTCCAAAAAAAAAAAGGGCCTATCAAAACAAAGGATTTTGTCTCTAGGTGAGATAATTCCCCTCTAGTACTCATCCATGTGTTTCTCACCCCTCCCCCTCCCCTCCTTCCCCACCTTATTCCCCCCTCCCCCCCCCCTCCTCAATTATCACCTATTTATCCTATTATTATCATCATTTATCGGTTATTTTTCTCTCCCGCGATAATGTAGCACAAGTGGGTTGCATAAAAGATCGTTATGCAACACCCAGACACCGGCACACACCGCCCCGCTCGTCTCAGTTGACTCCCAGACAGCGAGAGGGGAGGGCTGCCTGTGGCTCTCTCTCGCCTGAGATTATGACCGGGTGGCCAATATCTTCGTTTTTCACCACCCAAATGCTTTTCCCACTTATTTTAGCACTCTTGAAGGTTCATATATACATCATATATGTAAAATAAAAGCATACCGAAAAGAAATAATGCTTTATATTGTAAATATAACGAATTCTGTCAGAATCCAGGGCTAGAAATGCACAAATAACTACCCTAGCACCTAGGTCTATATCGCGCTTGTCAGGTTAAGGGGGTAGTACTCGCTTTTTCTGGATCCCCTTCTCCCTAATGTTTAGCATATTAGTTTTGAGGTTTTAAGACGTTCGTTCCGTTAGTTTGATGATTTTGAGACCTTTCGCCTCATTTCGTTGTAAATATTAAGACCTTTCGTGCCATTTAGCTGTCGATTTCTTCCTGACGAGCGATAGCGAGTCTTCAATTTTAGAAGGAACCGACCTTCGGCCGGAACATTTTTCTATCGAAAAATATACAAATTCATCTTGAAAGGGGTTCTGGGGGTATTTTTCACCCACTGAACCCCGCGACGCACCGTTTGCGTCGGCAATGTATGTAACGCTAAACCCCAGCGACGCGAACATTGCGTCGGCCACTAAAACCTCTATTATTCGGCTCGTATGGTAGGAAATGGCTTGAGAATGGTAGGGGATATACCGTAGAGTGTTGCCGAACAGGGGCGGTATGCGGGAACCGGCCAGCCAGGCCGCGCGGGTGGTGGTGGGCGGATTAGTGGCGCCACTTTACCCACTTATTACACCGCGACTTTGGACCTTATTTACTCCTGTCGTATGGGAGCTATAGGCTTGAAATTTGTGTGAGATACACCTTAGGATGTACGCATTACAATGCCATACTCAGCTTTCCCCCAAGTGCTGCCGGGCGGGTGATCATGCGGGGGAGGTGATGAAAAACACTGTACCCACTTATCTCCCAACAAATTTCGACCTTATTTACTCTTGTCCTATGGTAGCTATAGGCTTGAAATTTGTGTGAGATACACTTTAGGATGTAGGCATTACTTGACCATACTCAGCTATCCCCCAAGTCCTGCCGGGCGGGTGGTCATGCGGGGGAGGTGGTGAAAAACACTGTACCTGCTTATCTCCCCAAGACTTTCGACCTTATTTACTTTGTCCTATGGTAGCTATAGGCTTGATATTTGTATGGGATATTCCTTAGGATGTAGGCAATGTATGGCAACACCCAAATCTAGGTTTGTTGGGACAAGGGACATGCATGACAAAGGAAAGTCAGTTTACCCATACATCTCGCGAGTGCAACACCATGTCGGATTTACCACGCCATTACCCACACAGGGGAATATCCCTTGCCGATGCCATGGCCATACTTGAAGAGAGTGATGTGCCTGATAGTGACACTGGATCATCAAATGACGATTCAGAGGACGAATATAGTCCCACTTTGGCCGAGATAGACGACATGCATGAGGAGGAACCCTATGTCCCCATCTCTCATCGGTACGCCATGTTACAAGAATGGAAGGAGAGTAGCTATCGTTCGCCCATCGCTCCCCGTGACATAGTGGAGACCCCAGCAAGTGGGGAAGAGGATAATGAGGATGAGGAAGATGACCCAGACCCCATGGCCTTCCTCAACATTCCACTTTCTCATCGTAGGGCTGAGAAGAGAAGTGAGGGCGAGGAGGAGGAGGAGGATGAGGTGGGTCAAGGTCCGATACCACACGTGCCTCGCCGCGGTGGTGCTCCCCCGCGTTTGCCTTCCCCACCACCCCGCATTGCCTCTCCACTAAAAGCGCCAACCCCTAACACTTTCTATGGGTTGCGCAGGGGTGCAGCCATCTTAGCAGCCAGCCATTACTTCTTCTTCAGAAGCAACAGATGAGGATATACCTGCCCTAGAATCATCTCCACCACGCCACCCATGCCGCCCCGCACGCCGCCTGTTTCCCTTAACAGCCCGGATTGACTCGCCCCCACCATCACCTCCAGGACCACTACCATACTCACCTGTACCTTCTCCTCAGCCTAGTACCTCCCACAGACACGACACTCAGACACCATCACCGCCTGCATCGCCACAACGCCCTGATCGTGCGCAATGCCCTATCAACATACGTGGGCATGCCCGTGGTCCTGTGCGTGGGTGTGGCCGAAGGGGTTCTAAGGTGACCCTAATATGCCCCACCCCTGGCATTGTGGGAGCAAGGGCTGGGTCGGCTCGACCAAGGCCGAGGTTGAGGGCAGGGGCAAGAGGCACGGCAAGAGGCAGGGCAAGGCCCTCCCGCCGCCCTGATGGTGACTCCCCTCCTGACGACTCTGGCGACGAAGGTGCCGCTCAACCCGGCGTGTGGGATTGGGTTGATGGAGACAACTTTGTGCCCACCGACCACAACTTTGTGGGCGCTGGGATTGCCGGCCCTACGCTCCCAAACAAGGGGCGGCAGACCACGAGACTTGAAATCTTCAGGCAGATTTTTACTACAAATCTCGTGGCTCTAATTGTTGACCAGACCAACTGGTACAATTATTATTTCATGGCTGGGAAGGTGCAGCTCAAATACTCTGCAAGGCTGTCATGGTCCGCCCTAGATGTCCCAGAGTTTTACACATTCTTGGGCATTGTCATCCTGATGGGGGTCACAAGGAAATCCTCCATAAAAAAGTACTGGTCCTGGGATCCCCTCGTCCAAACCTCTATTTTTGGCCAAATAATGAGCAGAAATAGGTTCTCGGCCATAATGGGGAACCTACATTTCATTGACAGCCTGGCAGCCCACACCACAAATCAAAGTCAACCAAGAGCAATGAAGGACCCCATGGAGAGGATAAGACCCATCTTCGAGTACCTGAAGGTGAAGCTTGCTGCCGCCTTCAAACCCCATCAGAAGCTCATTATTGATGAGAGTTTGCTGCTGTGGAGGGGGAATATTGGCATCCGGCAGTACATGCTCAGCAAACGACATCGATATGGCTTGAAGACCTTCGTGATGTGTGACTGTCAAACCGGTTACATCTGGGGAGATTGTAGGCACCAATCGATCAGGGCTAGACCCTGGTGAGGTTATAGGCATGTGATAAAGAGTCGCTGGAACTCCTGTTTCATTTGCTTGGCCTCTCTTACTGATTTTCTTTGTGCCTCATTTACACTGAGAGCAATCCAGCTAGCTCTCACAAACACCTCCTCCTCCTATCCACTTCACTACACTAAACATGCACACCACACTTCATTCCTCCACACCAAAATTAAAAAAACACAAAATGATGAATTTTAGCCCAGCCTCGGAGTCCCCAGGGGGGGGGACCATAAATGCCCCCTCATCCGACCGACCATCCCCTGACGACCCCACACAATTACCTGGACCTCGGCCTGTTACTCTTTCTATTAATTTCTGCAACATTCGCGGACTTTCCTCTAACTTTCACTCTGTTGAGCACCATCTCTCCTCCTACAAACCTGATCTTCTCTTCCTCACCGAAACCCAGGTGTCTGTAGCAACATCCAGCAACCCCTTCTCTGTATCCTCCTACTTTCTCTATCCTAGTTTCAAAGCCAAAGGCGGATGTTGTGCATATGTGCACAACAAACTCACTTGCTCTCGTGTTCCCGATTTCGACTCCTCTGAATTCTCAACTTTATGGCTCAAACTTTCCTGTCATTCTCTTACTAAATATTTCTGTGCTGTCTATCTTTCCCCTAACTCTACCAACTTTCCTAAATTCTTTGACTATCTAAACTCTACAGTGGAACACATTCTATCAATTTCTCCTTTCTCAGAAATCTCCATCTTAGGAGATTTCAACATTCACCACCGCCAATGGCTCTCCTCTCACACTACTGATCCACCTGGTGAACAAGCCTACGTCTTTTCTATCCTAAATGACCTAGAGCAGTTAGTTCAGCAACCCACCCGTATCCCGGATCGCATCGGAGATCGGCCCAACATTCTTGACCTGTTTCTATCTTCTAACCCTTCTTCTTATACTGTCGATCTTTTCTCTCCTTTGGGCTCCTCCGACCATAAACTTATCTCTGTCACCTGTCCTATCTCTCCAGTACAGCCACCCGATCCTCCTAGCCGGCGGCGCATGTGGCATTTTGGCGCTGCCGACTGGGAGGCTCTTCGGCAGTACTTCTTTGATTTCCCATGGAATGATTTCTGCTTCCATGGCCGAGGACCCGAGGAGAGTGCTGAACGCATTACCGAGGTAATCCTATCGGGCATGGAAGCATACATTCCATTCTCTTTCTCTCAGGATAATGCTAAAAAATCTTGGTTTACTCACGCCTGTTCTACTGCTGTCCGCAATAAGGAGGAAGCATTCAAACGGTACCGACGCCTTAAAACTCAAGACTCTCATTCTTCCTATGTTTCTGCCCGGAATCAAGCCAAATCTGTTCTTCGACTTGCCAAACACTCTTTCATCAATAATAAATGCACTGAACTATCCAACTCTAGCTCTTCCCAAGCTTTCTGGCATCTAGCCAAAAACCTCTCCAACAATTTCTCTTCCTCGTCTTTCCCTCCCCTTTCCCACTCTGATGGCACAACCATCACTTCTTCCTCTGACAAAGCTAAACTCTTCGCTCAAACTTTTGCTAGAAACTCCACCTTGGATGATTCCGGTGCTATTCCTCCCTCTCCGCCCTCCTCTCTCTTACTTATGCCTAATATCCTAATCTCTTCTAAAGATGTACTTTCTACCCTCTCTGGGCTTAACACTAATAAGGCGTACGGTCCGGACGGTGTTCCTCCTGTTGTTCTCAAAAACTGTGCTTCCGTGCTGACTCCCTGCCTAGGCAAACTCTTTCGTCTCTGTCTATCCTCTAACGTCTTCCCTTCATGCTGGAAGTTTGCTCACATTCAACCTGTCCCAAAGAAGGGTGACCGCTCTCAACCCTCCAACTATCGTCCAATTGCTCTTATCTCTTGTCTTTCTAAACTTTTTGAAAACTATTCTTGCTTCCAAATTTCTTAAGCATTTCTCTTCTCATAATCTGCTCTCAGATCGCCAGTATGGCTTCCTTAAGGGTCGCTCTACTGGTGATCTTCTTTCATATCTTACTAACTCTTGGTCATCCTCCTTTCGGAACTTCGGTGAGGACTTTTTCTATTGCACTAGACATATCGAAAGCCTTCGATAGAGTCTGGCATAAATCTTTAATTTCTAAACTACCCTCCTTCGGTTTCTATCCCTCCATCTGTGCCTTTGTCTCTAATTTCTTTCCGGCCGTTCCATAGCTGCGGTTGTGGACGGCCATTGTTCACTTCCTCACCCTATAAACTCCGGTGTTCCTCAGGGCTCTGTCCTATCTCCTATTCTCTTTCTAATTTTGATAAATGATCTCCTTAACTGTACCTTAATTCCCATCCATTCATACGCAGACGACTCAACCTTACACTACTCCATTAGTTTTTCAGAACGCCCCAGCCAGCAATCCCTCAACGACAAAACGTAATGAAGCCATAGAACTCTTAAATTCTGATCTAAATACTATTTCCAATTGGGGCAGAGAAAACCTTGTTAACTTTAATGCTTCCAAAACCCAATTTCTCCATCTATCTACCCGTCAGGATATCCCAGCGGACTATCCCTTATTCTTCAACAATACAAAAATCAACCCTTCATCTTCTCTCAATATTCTTGGTGTCTCTTTTTCTTCTGCTCTCATTTGGAAGGACCATATTACCAGTCTTGCTAAGGCAGCCTCCCAGAAGCTGGGTGTGCTCAACCGCCTTAGGGGGTTCTTTTCCCCTGCACAGCTTCTTGCTCTGTACAGGGGCATAGTGCGCCCTTGTATTGAGTATTGTTCACATGTGTGGGGAGGTTCCTCTCACACCGCTCTCCTAGACAAAGTTGAAAGGAAGGCCTTTCGTATCATTAACTCCCGTCCACTCACCAACTCTCTGCAATCTCTCTCTCTCCGCCGCAATGTTGCATCTCTCTCGCTATTCTATCGCTACTATAATAATCAGTGTTCCTCAGAGCTATCCCAGTGCATACCACCTCCTTTACGTAGAGCACGTGGTACCCGTCTTGCAACTCAATCCCACCCCTACTCTGTGCAACTCTCCAACCCAAGAGTGAAACGTTACTCTCAAACTTTCTTCTACTCAACATCTGAGCTCTGGAACTCTCTCCCAGAATCAGTCTTTCCCTCTTCCTATGACTTAAATTGCTTCAAACTCCGTGTGTCCAGGCATTTTGGCTCGAACGTCCCTTGATTTTTGGCCCTGTCACTCTTTCAACTATGGGGGAGGCACTCGCTATAGGCAGTTATGCCTTTTGCCTCCCTCAATCACATAGAAAAAAAAAAAAAAAAAAAATCCAGGACCCAATTCTGTATATGGGCAAGAAAACAGAATTGGTGGAAACGAGGACATACGGAAATTCTGGGGCCGTTGTCATCACCATGATGCAGGGCTACTTGGATAGGGGCCACATACTGTACCTGGACAACTGGTACACCAGCCCCTCCCTTGCCAAGTTCCTGCATAGCCGCACTACAGGAGTCTGTGGCACCGTCAGGAGGAATCGGATCTTCATGCCCGAACTACCACTCAGGCGGGAAAAGGGCTCCATCATCCACAAGCAGGCTAACAATGTCCTCCTGTTGTCGTGGATGGATAACCGGGATGTGAACGTCCTCACAACAGTCCACCGTCCCATCTTCCAAGACAGCAGACGTTGTGACAGAGCAACTGGCGAAATTATCAAGAAACCTTTGTGATTATAACATCAACATGCGGCTGGTGGACAAATCAGATGCTGTCATCTCGTCATGTGAGTGTGCGAGGAAGACGATGAGGTGGTATAAGAAGTTATTCTTCCACCTCCTCGATCTCACCCTCCATAACAGCCACAACCTCTACGCAACAATCACCGGCAAGCAGAAAATGATGGAGAACTTCTGCATCGAGTTGTCCAGGGAGATGTTGAGGGAATACATGACTTCCCCCCACCTCCTGCAACCCCCCGCCCATCGACGGCCAGCAGCAGAAGGGATTGCCAGGCTGACACAACGCCACTTCCCTGAATATGTTCCGCCCACAGAACACAATGACAAACCCCGAAGACGGTGTCATGCGTGCCGCAACACGACACAGAGGGAGCCTGCGAGATCAGATACCAGGTACATGTGCCGGGAATGTGGTGTTGCACTGTGTTTCCCGGACTGCTTCAGGGAGTATCACACCCTTGAGCATTTCTAAAACAGTGTACTCAAAGACTGCGATAAAAGACGCTATGAAATGTGAAGGTGTGGTGTATATAAACCTAGTGTAAATAATAAGTATATAAAAAGTGCCGAACACAATATGTAAGTGAGATTGGCACTCAAATATACGTAAAACAATGACGGACACCAATAAGTGTAAATATAGCATATTGCTAAGTAAAAAGTGCGTAAAACAATGTGTGAAACCCATATTTTATAACTATAAAACATATGATAAAGTACAAACTGAATAAAGAGGGGAAGTGACAGTATAAACTGAATAAAGCGGGGGAGTAAGAGAGAAAGACAATAAAAGGGAAAGTGTTGGTGGCGCGTGTCAGTCAGCTGGGTGTGTGTACGTACGTGCTTTCTGTTATTGTCCGAGACCATGATGGCCGCCAGTCTCCATGGCAACGGGGACGCGCAACAGTCTTGCCACTCGTGAGCACTTATCAAACTTATATCTAAGCACTTATCACACTATTACATTCACTTATGGTGACATTATGTGATACATGTTGGTAGTATATGAACTATGAAGGCACACATGATGCTCGGGTGGAGTAAATAACCGTCACTCGAAAACTGGACGCATCGTACATCTGCCATGCTGCCGCGCTCAGCTGTGGCTCGCCGGGCGGGAACTTTGAAGGCCGCCCGGTCTCAGCTGATGTCTGAGGCTGCCCCCCCTCCCCCCCATATGACCCCCAAATGACGAGGTGAGTTTTTTTTTCTTTATTTCTAACCTTGTTCTGCCATTTTAGAAGAAAAAAAAAAAAAAAAAAGGCCAAATCGGCCGGTCTCTCGATGTACTTTTATTTATAATTAGCTGGGGTTCAGTGGGTTAAGTTTGATGGGGGTCTAGCGGAAAAAAAAATAAAATAAAATAAATACGGGTACATATATTATATTAAAAAACAAAACAAGCACTACCCCCGTAACATTCTCCATTATCTCACCCTATGTCTAAACCTTTCTCATAATGTTACCTACACATCAAAATCCTTCATCCATGTCATTTGTCGGAATTCGCTTATCATTTCAACATTCAGCACCCATTACCATTAAACTCATCATAGAGCACCCCATACCATTAAAACACATCATAGAAGACTGCATTTCACACAACCACTTACGCCAACAACACAATCTACACTCAATGAGAGCTCTGTGGGAAAGCCCGATCGTGGCCATGGCCTTTCTCAGGGACTCGGGGCTGTTCGGCCGGGCCGCTTAGGGGTCAACAACAACAACAACATTCAGTGCCCGTGACGTCCTTTTCATCATAGTCTGGCAACTATTGAATGATTTTATTCAGCTTAGTAGGGATCTGTGGTAGCTAAAAGGATAAATTGACATAGTGTGTAGCCGTTTAAGGGTTAGAGGATCTTCCTAAGCTTAATATAATAATCTACTAATTGCCAGAATATGATGAAAGGGACATCACCGGTACTGCACGGATTAAATTATACCGTGTTTATCTGTTATATAGACGTTTCCATCAACTGACCAACAATCCTTTATCTTCTCACTATATATCTCTGTCACACACACACACACACACACACACACACACACACACACACACACACACACACACACACACACACACTCACCGACAAATTATCCTACCACCATATTCACTCACTAATTATGCACTTAAAATTCAGAGTAGTAATTGCATGTTTTATAATTTTTGCTGGGGGTTCAAAGGACTTGGTGTGAGTGTTATTACTAGTTTTATTACGAACATTATTATGAGCGCTTGAGTGTCTAATAGAAATTAGCTGTTTGTGTGTGTGTGTGTGTGTGTACAAAGGAGTACAAAGGAAATCAAGCAACAACAGGTCTAGTGACCCTTCTAGGCTGCTTTTCCTCCAAAACACTGAGGATCAAGTGTCCAAACAGTGGTTTAGAGTGGGTAAGGGAACATTGGAAAGGGAACTACTGCCCTGGAACTAATGTCCGTGGCAGGATTAGGAAGTTAGTAGGGGACAGAGGGGTTAGTAACTGAGGGGAGGATAAAATAAAGTTATTCATTTACAAACGCAGTCAGTCGCGGGGTTTGATGCGAGATATTTGTCTAGGCGAAGTTTAAATGAATCAACGGTTTGCTGCAGTCTATAACATCTCGGGGAAGCCCATTCCACAAGTTGACAACTCGATTGAAGAAGAAATTCTTAGATTTGTGTGATGGTTAAAAAGATTTACCAATAATTTTGCAACCGTTTCCCCGCGTGTAATTAGATTGGTCGATAGTGAAGGTACTTACTACAGTTCATATTGTCGATGCCTTTGATGATTTTGACCACTTGAATTAAGTCACCTCTAAATCTGCGACTGGGTTAAAGGAAATAGATTTAATTCTCTAAGGACGCTATTCGTAGGGTTTGTTCTTTAGGCTAGGTATCATTTTGGTAACTCTACGTTGAACTCGTTCTAGCTTGTTTATATCTTTTTGGTAATAAGGGCACCAGGATTGAACGCAGTATTCCAGAAGAGGGCGGACTAATGAATTGTAAAGGGTTAGGATAACTTCTTTGGATTTATGCTCAAATGACCTGCCTATAAAGCCAATTATTTTGTTTGCCTTCTTAACAACTTCTGAACATTGTTGACTCGGTTTTAGGTTACTCGATATTGTTACTCCCAGGAGATCATTTATAAAAATTAGGAAGAGAATAGGAGATAGGACAGAGCCCTGAGGAACACCGGAGTTTATAGGGTGAGGAAGTGAACAATGGCCGTCCACAACCGCGGCTATGGAACGGCCGGAAAGGAAATTAGAGACAAAGGCACAGATGGAAGGATAGAAACCGAAGGAGGGTAGTTTAGAAATTAAAGATTTGTGCCAGACTCTATCGAAGGCTTTCGATATGCAATAGAAAAAGTCTCACTGAAGTCCCAAAAGGAGGGTGACCAAAGAGGTAGTAAGATATGAAAGAAGATCACCAGTAGAGCGGACCCTTAAGGAAGCCATACTGGCGACCAGAGAACAGATTATGAGAAGAGGAAATGCTTAAGACATTTGGAAGCAAGAGATGTTTCAAAAACTTTAGGAAAGACAGGAGATAAGAGCAATTGGACGATAGTGGGAGGGTGGTGAGAGCGGTCACCCTTCTTTGGGACAGGGTTTGAATGTGAGCCAAACTTCAAGCATGAAGTGGAAGACTGTTAGAGGATAGACAGAGACGAACGAGTTTGCCTAGGCAGGGAGTCAGCACGGAAGCACAGATTTTGAGAACAACAGGAGGAACACCGTCCGGACTGTACGCCTTATTAGTATTAAGCCCAGAGAGGGTAGAAAGTACATCTTTAGAAGAGATTAGGATATTAAGTAAGAGAGAGGAGGGTGGAGAGAGAGGAATAGCACCGGAATCATCCAAGGTGGAGTTTCTAGCAAAAGTTTGAGCGAAGAGTTTAGCTTTGTCAGAGAAAGAAGTGATGGTTGTGCCATCAGAATGGGAAAGGGGAGAGAAAGACGAGGAAGAGAAATTGTTGGAGAGGTGTTTGGCTAGATGCCAGAAAGCTTGGGAAGAGCTAGAGTTGGATAGTTCAGTGCATTTATTATTGATGAAAGAGTGTTTGGCAAGTCGAAGAACAGATTTTGGCTTGATTCCGGGCAGAGAAAACATAGGAAGAATGAAGAGTCTTGAGTTTTTAAGATGCGGTCGGTACCGTTTGAATGCTTCCTCCTTATTGGCGGACAGCAGTAGAAACAAGGCGTGAGTTCAAACCCAAGATTTTTTTTAGCATTAGTCCGTGAGAAAAGAGGAATGGAATGTATGCTTCCATCCCCGATGATTAACCTCGGGTTAATGTGTTCAGCACTCTCGAGGGTCCCCGGCCACGGGGCAAGCAGAATATAAATCCATGGGAAATCAAAGAAGTACTGCCGGAGAGCCTCCCAGTCGGGCAGCGCCAAAGTGCCACAAGCGCCGCCGGCTAGGAGGATTCGGGTGGCCGTAATGGAGAGGATAGGCCAGCGTGACAGAGATAAGTTTATGGTCGGAGGAGCCCCAAGGAGAGAAAAGATCGACAGTATAGGAAGAAGGGTTAGAAGTTAGAAAACAAGTCAAGAATGTTGGGTCCGAATCTCCGATGTGATCCGGGATACGGGTGGCGTTGCGAACTAACTGCTCTAGGTCATTTATGAATAGAAAAGATGTAGGGCTTGTTCAACCAGGGGGTTCAGTAGTGGTGAGAGGAGAGCCATTGGCGGTGGTGAACGTTGAAATCTCCTAAGATGGAAAATTCTGAGAAAGGAGAAGAAATGGATATAGAATGTGTTCCACTGTAGAGTTTAGATGAGTTTCAAAGAATTTGGCGAAAGTTGGTATAGAGTTAGGGGAAAAAGATAGACAGCAGCAGAAATATTTAGTAAGAGAATGACAGGAAAGTTTTTGAGCCATAAAGTAGAGAATTCCAGAGTAGTTCGAAATCGGGAGCAGGAGAGCAAGGTGAGTTTGTTGTTGCACATATGCACAACATCCGGCTTTGGCCTTTGAAACTAAGGATAGAGAAAGTAGGAGGATACAGAGAAGTGGTTGCTGGATGTTGCTTACAGAGCACCTGAGTTTCGGTGAGGAAGAGTCAAAGATTCAGGTTGGTAGAGGGAGAAGAAATGGTGTTCAACAGAGTGAAAGTTAGAGGAAAGTCCGCGAATGTTGCAGAAATCAATAGAAAGAGTAACAGGACAGAGGTCTCCGGTAATTTTGTGGGGTCGTCAGGGGATGGTCGTCGCCCCGGCGGGTGTGGGGCATTTATGGTCCCCCCCCCCCCCCCTGGGGACTCCGAGGCTGAGCTGAAATTCATAATTTAAAAAAAATTGGTGTGGAGGAATGAAGTGTGGTGTGCATGTTTAGTTTAGTGAAGTGGATAGGAGGAGGAGATGCATCATCGATACGTTAAAAGCTTGAAATGTTTTAAAATTTTAGCGCAAAATATATTTCATACACTTAAGGGAACAGTGGTTATTTATTTGGGCCTAGTTATTTATTTATTCATTTATTTTTTAGTTTCCTCGCTAGACCTTCATCAAGCTTAAAAACATGAACTCCCTTCAAGATAAATGTGTACATATTTTAATAGAAAATTTTTCCGGCCTTAGGTTTATCTTAAAATTACAGGCTCACTATCGCTCGCCAGGAAAAAATCGACACCAATATACCTTTTTAAAGGGGTAGACTGTTTTGGACACTTTAATTGACCATTGCATACCTATTATTTGTTACCGTGTAGTTAACTATACTCGATATTTTTTTTTTTTTAACTTGGCGAATATTTAGGCCCTTCGCAGCTCATTTAGTTTGAAGATCTTAAAACGTCTCACTCCATTACTTTGGCAATTAGAAGACGCTTCGTCCCATTCAGGTGTCGATTTTGTTTTTCTGGTTAAGCGATAGCGAGTCAGTAACTTTTTTTTTCTATTGCTAACATGTTAACATTTTAGTCTGTGTGGGTTATTTTCTTTTAAATGTGCAGGAAGTCTGGAAAGGCATTTGTGTTAGTATACGGGAAACATGGCTAAAATTAGCAAAATCCTTAACAATAATTATAAAAACAAATATCGTAATAACCCCCAAGACGTCGGACCAGATAATGTTATTATGGTTATCAAATCTAGTATTAATTTTATTTAATATCTTTACCATTTTATTTTCGTATTTTATTTGGTTCCTTCAGTCACCCCACAGAGAGAGAGAGAGAGAGAGAGAGAGAGAGAGAGAGAGAGAGAGAGAGAGAGAGAGAGAGAGAGAGAATAAGAGAGAGAGAGAATAAGAGAGAGAGAGAGAATAAGAGAGAGAGAGAGAGAGAAAGAGAAAGAGAGAGAGAGAGAATAAGAGAGAGAGAGAATAAGAGAGAGAGAGAGAGAGAATAAGAGTGAATAAGAGAGAGAGAGAGAGAGAAAATGTAAGGCACCCACCCCATATTTCACCAAGCTTTTCACCCCCCCCCCTGCCCTTTCCCATAATTCACCCCCTTCCCCCTCTCTCCTGATTCAACCCCCTCACCCTCTCCCCATAAGCTTCACCCCCCTCACCCCCACCCTTGCCCCTTCAGGCAACCCCCCTCACCACCCCTCTCTCCTTCCCCCTCCCCCCTCATTAAATCCCCCTCCCTCCCTTCTCACCTCCCTCACCACCCCTCTCTCCCCCCCCTCATTAAACCCCCCTCCCCCCTCTCCCCCCCCCCCCCCCCCCTCCCCCACCCCTGGACTATTAGGGGTGATGAAGTGAAATTCAAAGTGTAGCGAAGCGTCAGTCACCAGCACACCATAAATTAACTATATAGGGTACCCCCTGATATGGTGGTGGGGGGGGGAGGGGGAGAGGAGGAGGAGGAGGAGGAGGAAGAGGAAGGAGGAAGGAAGAGGAAGAGGAGGAGAGAGGGTGCAGGGGGAGGAGAGAGGGTGCAGGGGGAGGAGAGAGGGTGCAGGGGGAGGAGAGAGGGTGCAGGGGGAGGAGAGTGGATGCAGGGGGAGGAGAGTGGATGCAGGGGGAGGAGAGTGGGTGCAGGGGGTGGAGAGAGGGTGCAGGGGGAGGAGAGTGGGTGCAGGGGAGGAGAGTGGATGCAGGCGGAGGAGAGTGGATGCAGCGGGAGGAGTGTCGATGCAGGGGGAGGAGGGTGGATGCAGGGGGAGGAGAGAGGATGGAGGGGGAGGAGAGAGGGTGCAGGGGGAGGAGAGAGGGTGCAGGGGGAGGAGAGTGATGCAGGGGGAGGAGAGTGGATGCAGGGGGAGGAGAGTGGATGCAGGGGGAGGAGAGTGGGTGCAGGGGGAGGAGAGTGGATGCAGGGGGAGGAGAGTGGATGCAGGGGGAGGAGAGTGGATGCAGGGGGAGGAGAGTGGATGCAGGGGGAGGAGAGTGGATGCAGGGGGAGGAGAGGGATGCAGGGGGAGGAGAGTGGATTCAGGGGGAGGAGAGAGGGTGGAGGGGGAGGAGAGTGGATGCAGGGGGAGGAGAGTGGATGCAGGGGGAGGAGAGTGGGTGCAGGGGGAGGAGAGTGGATGCAGGGGGAGGAGAGTGGATGCAGGGGGAGGAGAGTGGATGCAGGGGGAGGAGAGTGGATGCAGGGGGAGGAGAGTGGATGCAGGGGGAGGAGAGTGGATGCAGGGGGAGGAGAGTGGATGCAGGGGGAGGAGAGTGGGTGCAGGGGGAGGAGAGTGGATGCAGGGGGAGGAGAGTGGACGCAGGGGGAGGAGAGTGGGTACAGGGGGAGGAGAGTGGGTGCAGGGGAGGAGAGTGGACGCAGGGGGAGGAGAGTGGATGCAGGGGGAGGAGAGTGGGTGCAGGGGGAGGAGAGTGGATGCAGGGGGAGGAGAGTGGATGCAGGGGGAGGAGAGTGGATGCAGGGGGAGGAGAGTGGATGGATGTTATGGTGGGGATAGTGAGAGGTGGTGTTGTTGTTGTCGTTGTTGTTCCCTAGGCTGCCTGGCCGAACAGCCCCGAATCCTTAAGGAAGGAGTAGATTATGTTGTTGGCGTAATTGATGGTGTGGAATGCAGTCTTCTATGATGTGTTTAAGGGGAGGTTTTTAGTTTGGTCCCTAGATATCCTTCAAGCTTAAGATTACACCCCCTTGAGCCCCTTTCAAGATAAATTTGTACATTTTTCGGTAGAAAAATGTCCCGGCTGAAAGCCGGTTTCTCTTAAATTACAGGCTCGCTATCGCTCGCCAGCATAAAATCGACACCTAAATGGCACGAAAGGTCTTAAAATTGACAGAAATGGGTTGAAAGTTCTTAAAATCGTCAAAATAATGGGGGCAAACGTCTTAAAATCTCAAAAGCAAGACATGAGGGAGAAAGGGGTCAAGAAAAAAGTCCCTCAAGTGGAAATCTCCCCTGGTATGGGGGGCTGTGTTACATCCTGGGCAGGTGTCACCGACGGAGTCATCTGTTGTTGGTGAAAGGTGGTGATTGTGGTAGTGGTGAGATATAGTGGTGGTGGTGGTGGTGGTGTTGTTTGTGGTGAAAGGTGGTGATTGTGGTAGTGGTGAGATATAGTGGTGGTGGTGGTGGTGGTGGTGTTTGTGGTGAAAGGTGGTGATTGTGGTAGTGGTGAGATATAGTGGTGGTGGTGGTGGTGGTGGTGTTGTTTGTGGTGAAAGGTGGTGATTGTGGTAGTGGTGAGATATAGTGGTGGTGGTGGTGGTGGTGGTGGTGTTGTTTGTGGTGGTGGTGTTGTTTGTGGTGAAAGGTGGTGATTGTGGTAGTGGTGAGATATAGTGGTGGTGGTGGTGGTGTTTGTGGTGAAAGGTGGTGATTGTGGTAGTGGTGAGATATAGTGGTGGTGGTGGTGTTTGTGGTGAAAGGTGGTGATTGTGGTAGTGGTGAGATATAGTGGTGGTGGTGGTGGTGGTGGTGGTGGTGTTGTTTGTGGTGAAAGGTGGTGATTGTGGTAGTGGTGAGATATAGTGGTGGTGGTGGTGGTGGTGTTGTTTGTGGTGAAAGGTGGTGATTGTGGTAGTGGTGAGATATAGTGGTGGTGGTGGTGGTGTTTGTGGTGAAAGGTGGTGATAGTGGTGAAGGGGAAGTTAGGTGGTGATAGTGAAAGGTGGTGTTCTTTGTTAGTGGTGGTGAGAGGTGGTGATTCTGATAGTGGTGATGGTGGTGGTGAAAGGGGAGAGGGTTATGGTAGTGAGAATGAAAGGTGGTGGTTGTGGTAGTGATGGTGGTGGTAGTGAGAGATTGTGATGGTGGTGGTGAAGGGGATAAGGTTATGGTGGTGATAGTGAGAAGGGGTGATGATGTTGTTGGTGGTACCACAGTTAGAGATAGTGTTAGAGATGGTGTTAGAGATGGTGTTAGTGATGGTGTTAGAGATGGTGTTAGTGATGGTGTTAGTGATGGTGTTAGAGATGGTGTTAGTGATGGTGTTAGAGATGGTGTTAGTGATAGTGTTAGTGATGGTGTTAGAGATGGTGTTAGTGATGGTGTTAGTGATGGTGTTAGAGATGGTGTTAGTGATGGTGTTAGAGATGGTGTTAGTGATGGTGTTAGAGATGGTGTTAGAGATGGTGTTAGTGATGGTGTTAGAGATGGTGTTAGTGATGGTGTTAGTGATGGTGTTAGAGATGGTGTTAGTGATGGTGTTAGTGATAGTGTTAGTGATGGTGTTAGTGATAGTGTTAGTGATGGTGTTAGTGGTGCTAGTGATGGTGATAGTGTTAGTGTTAGTGATGGTGTTAGTGATGGTGTTAGAGATGGTGTTAGTGATGGTGTTAGAGATGGTGTTAGTGATGGTGTTAGAGATGGTGTTAGTGATGGTGTTAGTGATGGTGATAGTGTTGGTGTTAGTGGTGGTGATAGTGTAGTTAGTGGTGTTAGTGATGGTGATAGTGTTAGTGTTAGTGATGGTGATAGTGGTGTTAGTGATGGTGATAGTGTTGGTGTTAGTGATGGTGATAGTGTTAGTGGTGTTAGAGATGGTGTTAGTGATGGTGTTAGAGATGGTGTTAGAGATGGTGTTAGTGATGGTGTTAGAGATGGTGTTAGAGATGGTGTTAGTGATGGTGTTAGTGATGGTGTTAGTGATGGTGTTAGTGATGGTGTTAGTGATGGTGTTAGAGATGGTGTTAGTGATAGTGTTAGTGGTGCTAAGGCGTGCCCTTGTTACAGGGATGTAACTGGACATTTGCCACGAATCGATTGACTGAGCTGTCCGAACCCTTGACATCTACTAATGGCATTGCCTGGGATCGAACTGCCGACGCGCTACCGACCATGTCACGGCCTGTGGCTCGCATCATTGGTACATAATAAGACATTGGTTATTTAGACATTTTTTAATTCTTGTTCCGTGTATGTTATTCCCTGTTATTTTGATGGTATCGTATTAAAAAACCCTGCATAGGGCTCCCTGATGTGAGGCTAGGGAGAGGAGGCCGAAGAGGGGGCGAAGGAAGGGGAGGGGGGCGGGCGAAGGGGGGGGGGGGGGAGGGGGGGGGCGAAGGAAGGGGAGGGGGGGGGGGGGCGAAGGAAGGGGAGGGGGGCGGGCGAAGGAAGGGGGGGGGGGGGGCGCCGAAGGAAGGGGAGGAGGGGGGCGAAGGAAGGGGAAGGGGGGGCGAAGGAAGGGGAGGAGGGGGGCGAAGGAACGGGAGGGGTGGGGGGGGGGCGAAGGAAGGGGAGGGGGGGGCGAAGGAAGGGGAGGGGGGGCGAAGGAAGGGGAGGGGGGGGGGCGAAGGAAGGGGAGGGGGGGGCTACGGAAGGGGGGGGGGGGGGGCGAAGGAAGGGGAGGGGGGGGGCGAGGGAAGGGGAGGCGAAGGAAGGGAAGGGGGGCGAAGGAAGGGGAGGGGGGGGGGGGGGGGGAGGGGAGGGGGGGGGGAGGGGGGGGGGGCCAAGAGCGAGAGAACAAGCTAGCAGTGAGAGACACACACATACACACCATCATCCATCAAGCCGTGCCCCACCCACCCCTGTCGTTTAACAATGTACCCGTTGAGCTGGTGTGAAACAGATCGATCCCCCTTAACAAAACACGACCCCCCCCCTCCCCCTTCTCCCTCATGTTTACCATATTAGTTTTGAGATATTAAGACGTTCGTTCCGTTAGTTTGGCGATTTTTAGACCTTTCGCCTCATTTTTGTTGACAATATTAAAACCTTTTGTGCCCTTTAGATGTCGATTTTATTCCTGGCGAGCGAAAGCGAGCCTCTTATTTTAGAAGGAAGCGGCCTTCGGCCGGTACATTTTTCTACTGAAAAATGTACAAATTTATCTTGAAAGAAGGTCTAGGGGGTGTTTTAGCGAGGAAACTCAAACATAAATAAATAAATATATATATAGACCAAAACCAAGCACTACCCCCCTTAACAAAACACGACAGAGGCTTCTTTATTAATTGAGCTAAACATTTTTATATTTATATATATAAGCAATTCACTATAGTTTGTCAAGCGCCTTTATGGCTAATTTGAACTAAGCGAAACACATTAGTGGAGCCGAACATGATGTAAATGATGTTAATCGATGTCACTATCTTAACCCATTGGCTGCGGCTATGTTTGGGCTATTTAGGGCATATTCAGGCACTCCTGAATGATAAATCAAGCATCTGCATTAAATGAAGTGTATTCTGCCGAAAACTAGGCGAAAATAGCTTCAAAATGACACCAGAACGGACCGTATACGTGGTCTGGTTCACCCGCAGTGATCCCAGTGAAACGCGGGAACCCCGCTATTATGTAACACTCGCTCGCTTGGCTGCACTTATGAGAGAGACAGAGAGAGATCCGCGCGAGACACAGCCTAGCTCAGTGAGCCGCTCGGTGCTCTGAGGGTCGGAGGTGGGCCCCTCACGCTCCCGCCCACTGTCACTCGATTTTTACGTTTTTTACAGGCTTTTAAAGCCTGGAAATTGCTGTAACTTGCCAAAACATTCCAGAACGTCACCCGCAGCGAAAGGGTTAAGGGGGGTGACCTGCTTTTTGTTATTTCTGTCCTTTTCTCTCTTTCTCTGGCTTGTATCCATTCGGCCCCATTCAGCCAACTATTTAAAGACGTTTATCCCCATCTAGGTGTCGATTTCTTCCTGGCGCGCGATAGCGAGCCAGCATTATATGAAGAAATCCGGCTTCGCCGGAGAAATTTTTCTATCGTAAAATGTACAAATTAGCCTGCTGTCAAACAAAAATAAAAAATATGCTGGCTCGCTACCGCTCACCAGTAAAAAATTGACACCTGGATGGGGATAAACGTCTTAAAACAGTAGGCTGAATGGGGCCAAATGGATACAAGCCAGAGAAAGATAGAAAAGGACAGCTTAGCTGTGCGTGCAATTTGCCAAGTTTCTGTGGGCCTTTCTTACGCGGTGGCATATTGTACGCGGTGGCATATTGTACGCGGTGGCATATTGTACGCGGTGGCATATTGTACGCGGTGGCATATTGTACGCGGTGGCATATTGTACGCGGTGGCATATTGTACGCGGTGGCATATTGTACGCGGTGGCATATTGTACGCGGTGGCATATTGTACGCGGTGGCATATTGTACGCGGTGCCATATTGTACGCGGTGGCATATTGTACGCAGCTTTATATTGTACGCGGTGCCATATTGTACGCAGTGTCAGATTGTACGCGGTGTCAGATTGTACGCGGTGTCAGATTGTACGCAGTTTTATATTGTACGCGGTACCATATTGTACGCAGTGTCAGATTGTACGCGGTGTCAGATTGTACGCGGTGTCAGATTGTACGCGGTGTCAGATTGTACGCGGTGTCAGATTGTACGCGGTGTCAGATTGTACGCGGTGTCAGATTGTACTTAGCGTGACCAAAGCCAAAGAGATGAAGTATCCCCCTAAAATGGCCCTCCTCCACCCCCCCCCCCCCTCCCCTTACTATCTCCCTCAAACATCTCCCCACTCTCTTTTGTCTCCCTTATTCCGCCCCACACTTCCTCCCCCCTCCCCTATTTGTCCTCCCTACTTTCCAATCTCTCTTATCGCTGGTGTGCATCTTCTCTCTCTCTCTCTTTTTTCTTCTCATTCACCCCTCTTACTCATTCTCTCTCTCTCTCTCTCTCTCTCTCTCTCTCCATCGTTATTTCTCTGTCTCTCTCTCTTTTCTTCTCATTCACCCCTCTTACTCTCTCTCTCTCTCCATCCTTATTTCTCTGTCTCTCTCTCTTTTCGTCTCTTTCTCTCTTTCTTTCTTCTCTCTCTCTCTCCATCGCATTTCTCTGTATCTCTTTCTGTCTCTCTTTCTCTTCTCTCACCCCTCGTTATTTCTCTGTCTCTCTTTTCTTCTCATTCACCCCTCTTACTCCTCTTCTTTCATCTCTCTCTCTCTGTATCCGTCTGTCTCTCTCTCTGCATCGTTATTTCTCTCTCTCTCTCTCTCTCTCTCTCTCTGTGATTGTCTTTCTTTGTCAGTATTTTTTTGAACACTTCAGTCCGTTTATTTATAACACACACACACACACACACACACACACACACACACGATGTTTGGCCTACTTATAATGAATGGACTATAGTGTGCCAATATTATGCAATGTGGAAATTTATAGCTTATTTGCTCTAGGCCTTTTTGAGTTACAGAGGTTAGGGGTTCACGATTTTTTGGCCTAGCTATTTGGAACAGGGTATAGTAGTGCCAACGTGTACGGTACTGGGATTAGCGGAGATAGAGGATAATCTGTTTACCCCTTCGGATGAGCTAAACAGATGAAGGTGATGATGCGTGGTGGAGAGGAGAGGGATGGGGGGATGGGGTGGGGGGGAGGCTTTTTGTGTACGTGAACATATGCTGGTTTGGTTGGTACACATACACTCATTCACACACACACACACAAACATACACGCACGCACTCTCTCTCTTTCTCTACCAGACACTCACAATCTCTCTCACTCTAACTCTCTCTCTCTCTCTCAAACACACACATCTATCTATATGCACGATATTGGTACCTTTTCCAAGCTGCCTGCATTTGTCCACATTGTCTTCCTTTCAAAACACACACACACACACACTCTCTCTCTCTCTCTCACACACACACACACACACACACACACACACACACAGAGTTATCAGGGCCGTGTGTACCCCTGGCCCTTGTATACCTTCCAAGTGAATACCCGTCACAGTAATTTGTTAAAATCAATGTTTGGGCCCCACGACTGACTGGCCCCCCTCGCTATTAAATTCTCACTGCCAGAATTAAACTCCATTGTGCCTTGTATCTTCCGCTATTCAATTTTACAGTCGAGTGGAAGGACTGCTGGGCTGGCTGGGGGAGGGACACTTTAGGAGACGGGGAGTGAGGGACGACCGACATTTTGGGCTCTTTTGTCTCAAGCAGGTCCTTTCAACCTTGGATTTTGCTCATCAGCCAACATTTTCGGCTCTTTACCTTAAGCGGATCCTGTCAACCTTGAATTTTACTCACCAACCATCATTTTCGGCTCTTTACCCTTAGAAGATCCTGTCAACTTTGGATTTTGCTCATTGGCCATAATTTTCGGCTCTTTACCTTTAGCAGATCCTGCAATCTTGGATTTTACTCATCAGCCAAATTTTCGGCTCTTTACCTTTAGCAAATCTTGTCAACCTTGGATTGTACTCATCGGCCGAAATGTCGGGCTCTTTGTCTGAATTAAACCCGGTCAATCTTGGATTACAATATATGTATGAATAGAGAACTTGGATCGTCAGCAGTGATGATGCGAATTATGGAGGACATTTATAAGATTATTTCAAGGTTATCTAAAAAGTTCTATATGTTGTTAAGCTATATTGCTAACTCTGATCTGTCGACATGTTCTCTTATCTTTTCCTCAACCCTCTTTAGCTGTGAATAAATAAGTTACACATATGACTAATAAGTTACACATATGACTAATAAGTTACACATATGACTAATAAGTTACACATATGACTAATAAGTTACACATATGACTAATAAGTTACACATATGACTAATAAGTTACACATATGACTAATAAGTTACACATATGACTAATTAGTTACACATATGACTAATAAGTTACACATATGACTAATAAGTTACACATATGACTAATAAGTTACACATATGACTAATAAGTTACACATATGACTAATAAGTTACACATATGACTAATAAGTTACACATATGACTAATAAGTTACGCATATGACTAATAAGTTACACATATGACTAATAAGTTACACATATGACTAATAAGTTACACATATGACTAATAAGTTACACATATGACTAATAAGTTACACATATGACTAATAAGTTACACATATGACTAATAAGTTACACATATGACTAATAAGTTACACATATGACTAATAAGTTACACATATGACTAATAAGTTACACATATGACTAATAAGTTACACATATGACTAATTATATAACTAGGCTTGTCACGGATGCCATAAGCTAAGGACGTCATTTCCAGGTTATCTAAAAAGTTATTAACAGTTTTCGACCGTCCCCCTCCCGGTTGTCCATTAGCCTGTATTGTGAAGGGTCTGTAGAAAGGCTGCCTGGATGTGTATATGCTGGACAGGGAGAAGGAGGAGAAAGAAGAGATATTGGGGAAAGTGATGAGAGAGAGAGAGAGAGAGAGAGAGAGAGAGAGAGAGAGAGAGAGAGAGAGAGAGAGAGAGAGAGAGAGAGAGAGAGAGATTACTGTGTTACATCAGACGAGCTTGAAGATATACATATTGTGTGTATATAGTTGCGAAAGGATGAGAATATGTCAGGTGTGCAGGCTTGAAAAGGTACTCGTATCTTGTATGAAAAAAATGTGTGTGTGTGTGTGTGTGTGTGTGTGTGTGTGTGTGAGGAAAGAGGACAACTAGTGCATATGTAGATTTGGAGGAGGTACAGTACAGGTATCGTGAACACACACACACACACACACACACACACACACACACACACACACACACACTCCCGTCAAGACAGATAGATCCACAATTAATAGATCCTCCACATTTTATATAGACGTTACTGTATCAGACTATATTAGCCTCCACTGCTAGCATTAACTTTAGGGGGAGTTGGTTCGTTTTTCTGGTTCCCCTTCTCCCGCGTGTTGTGAACCATTAGTTTTTAGGTTTGACGACGTTGAGCCCATACGTTTGGCGATTTTAAGACATTTCGCCCCATTTCTTTGTCAATATTTAGATTTTTCGTGTCATTTAGGTGTCGATATTTTCCTGGCGAGCGATAGCGAGCCGGTAGTTTTATGAGAAACCGGCCTTCGCCTTGGACACGTTTCTACAGAAAAGCGTACAAATTTATCTTGGAAGGGGGTGTTTTTTTTTTTTTTTTTTTATTTATTTTTTTTTTTTATTTTTTTTTTTAATGGAGGTATAAGGAGGACAAAAAATATATAATAAAATAGAGGAAAATAAAATAAAAAAATTGGAAAAGTGGGGATTGGGCCTGAGCATATAGATAGATAGATAGATAGATAGATAGATAGATAGATAGATAGATAAGGAGGATACTAGAAAAATAATATATACATGAACAAAATCGGCCAAAAAGTAAACCAAGTACAGTCGCTCTAATAAGTGATGTCTCGGCACCAAGTATGTTTTGATCAATAATTAGTATCAGCAATATCTAAGCTTCATTTCTTCATATCGAGTGAAATA
The DNA here is from genome assembly GCA_032716605.1 of Paralithodes platypus. NCBI lineage: Eukaryota > Metazoa > Arthropoda > Malacostraca > Decapoda > Lithodidae > Paralithodes > Paralithodes platypus. Next base: position 241,020 of record JAVRFV010000157.1, on the reverse strand, counting down.
TACAAACATGGTCCTACACTTACCCACCCTTTTTAACATCTGACAGACATTAATACAGCACACAGCAAGCCAAACATAATGACAGCTGGGACATGACTTATTAGCGCGACTGTACAATCGCGCTAATAGGCTAACTCAAAGACAACTGCAGAGGTTGAAGTAACTAAACTAACGGTTTCTAAATACCCCTGATGGTAACAAAGGTTTTAAAGTATCCCCAATAGGCTCAACACAGCTAACTCAAAGACAACTGCAGAGGTTGAAGTAACTAAACTAACGGTTTCTAAATACCCCTGATGGTAACAAAGGTTTTAAAGTATCCCCAATAGGCTCAACACAGCTAACTCAAAGACAACTGCAGAGGTTGAAGTAACTAAGCTAAAGGTTTCTAAATACCCCTGATGGTAACAAAGGCTTTAAAGTATCCCCAATAGGCTCAAAATCGCGTCATATGTCGGAGAGGGGTAATAGGGGATGGCCTTATTTATTTAGTAATTTATATATCTTTTATATATATATTTTTAGTTTCCTCCCTAAACCTCCATCAACCTTAAAAAAACACCCTCAAGCCCCCCTTTAAGATAAATTTGTACGTTTTTCGACAGAAAAATGTCCCGGCCAAAGGCATGCTCCTCTTAAATTACAGGCTCGCTATCGCTCGCCAGGAAAATATCGACACCTAAGTGACACGAACCGTCTTAATACGGGCAACAAATTGGGGCGGAAGGTCGTAAAATCGCCAAACTAATGGGCCGAACGTCATAAGATCTCAAAACTAATGGGGTTAAACACGAGGGAGAAGGGAGACCAGAAAAACGAACCACCTCCCCTGAATTATATTACATTCCTATTCTTCAGGTAAGTGTCCGATAATCGTGTTCTGTGGGTTGAAGTGTCGCGCCTCATACTAACAATAATGGACATCTACTGTGACTTGCGAGACTGCCTTCCTTGCCAGTTCGTTAAGGGGAGGTATTTACTTTGTTCCCTAGACCTCCATCAAGCTTAAAATTACACCCCCTTGAGTCCCTTTCAAGATAAATTTGTACATTTTTCGGTAGAAAAATGTCCCGGCCGAAGGCCGGTTCCTCTTAAATTACAGGCTCGCTATCGCTCGCCAGGATAAAATCGACACCTGAATGGCGCGAAAGGTCTTAATATGGGGTGAAAGTTCTTAACATCGCTAAACTAATGGGGCGAACGTTTTATAATATCAAAAGCAATGGGGCTAAACATGAGGGAGAAAGGGGTCAAGAAAAAAAACCCTTAAGTGGAGATCTCCCCTTAAGGAGAGATGTTTAGTCTCTCTCTCTCTCTCTCTCTCTCTCTCTCTCTCTCTCTCTCTCTCTCTCTCTCTCTCTCTCTCTCTCTCTGACACATACACATACACACACTCTCTGTTCTCTCTCTCTCTCACTCTGACACACACTCTTTCTCATGATCTGTCTCACACTCACTCACACTCTCTCTCTCTCTCTCTCACACACACACACACACACACAAACACACACACACACACACACACACACACACACACACACACACACACACACACACACACTGTTCTCTCCAAGTCTCTCTCTCTCCATTCACCATTACCATTCATCTCTTCCCCCTCTCCACCCTACACCATTCCATATGTCTCTTTTCTCTCTCTCCCTCTCTCTCCCATGTGCATCCTTTTTTCTCATTATCTTTATCGCCATTGTCCACTCACTTTTGTTTACGCTTTCATGTACAGTCGCGCTAATAAGTGATGTCTCGGCACCAATTATGTTTTGATCAATAATTGGTATCAGCAATATTTACACATGATTTATTCTTTTTGAGTGAGATATACAACCATGTTCCTTCACTTCCCCACCCTATTCAACATCTGACAGACATTAATACAGCACACAGCAAGCCAAACGTAATGGCAGCTGGGACATGACTTATTAGCGCGATTGTACGGTCGCGCTAATAAGTCATGTTCCAGCTGTCATTACGTTTGGATTGCTCTGTGCTGTATTAATGTCTGTCAGATGTTGAATAGGGTGGGTAAGTGTAGGAACATGGTGGTATATTTCACTCTATATGAATAAATGAAGCTTAGATATTGCTGATACCAATTATTGATCAAAACATACTTGGTGCCGAGCCATGACTTATTAGCGCGACTGTACACTTGATTTGCGCCTTTTATAATTTCTTTGTTTTTGTTTGGCTTAGTTGTTTTTCATTTATTCTCACCCTCCTTATAAATAACAATCACCCGCTTGTTTACACTTCCATGTAGGGAACTTAATTTTATTTTAATCTCTGCAGTTGTCTTTGAGCGAGCTGAGGGCGGAAAACTAATTTTGGAGAGGTAATTATTAGATTAAGGGGAGGTATTTAGTTTGTTCCCTAGACCTCCATCAAGCTTAAATTTACACCCCCTTGAGTCCCTTTCAAGATAATTTTGTACATTTTTCGGTAGCAAAATGTCCCGGCCTAAGGCCGGTTCCTCTTAAATTACAGGCTCGCTATCGCTCGCTAGGATAAAATCGACACCTGAATTGCACGAAAGGTCTTAATATGGGGTGAAAGTTCTTAAAATCGCTAAACTAATGGGGCAAACGTTTTATACTATCAAAAGCAATGGGGCTAAACATGAGGGAGAAAGGGGTCAAGAAAAAAATCCCTCAAGTGGAGATCTCCCCTTAAGAGAACTCTATTTCTGAATACTAAACGGCAGCCACCGGTGTATGAAAGGGTTAATTTGACCACTGGCGAGTTTCAGGCTATAAGGAAGTTGGAGCCATTTAAATCGAAATAAATATAATATGCAATAATAATATAGGTTTCTGATCGATAAAAGGATAAAAATCTATGTTGAATTGGGGTTTATGTATATAGAAATGGATTAGAACCTTAATTTGGGTTTTATGTAAATAGAAATGGATTAGAACCTTAATTTATGTTGAATTGGGGTTTATGTATATAGAAATGGATTAGAACCTTAATTTTAGTTGATAATTCTGCTAAATATCGATGTCTGCAGCCCTAATATACTTATAGAACGAAACTCGCAAGTGGTTAAACTGCCATGTACTATATTAGCGCCTTTATTGTATTTCATTGAATCGTTTAGTTTAGTTGTTTTCTTGCTTTTCTATGTAGGCTAGCTTCTCTCTCTCTCTCTCTCTCTCTCTCTCTCTCTCTCTCTCTCGCTCGGGCTACAAAGCTTATTTCATCGCTTAGAAGAATGAGCTACGAGGACCGGTTAATTTCTTCCCATTGAAGACACGCAGACTACGAGGTCAGCTCATTGAAGTTTTTAAAATACTTAATGGGTTTGACAATGTGGATTATAGCAAATTGTTTAGCCTCAGTATAAATACAACACGCAACCATGGCTGGAAATTAGAATTGAAAAGGTTCAACACTAGTATTTGTGGACACTTTTTCACATTTAAGATATGTTCTACCTGGAACAAACTTCCCTCTGAAGTATGTAAATAGTTCTTCAGTAGAGCAATTCACTGTCTCTCACTTCACTCACTCAACCCCGTAATTTGCCGGAGGATAACAGGGTTTTCACAATACGTAGACGGAGGTCTTTTTAAATATAGAAGAGAGTAGATAGTATTTTGCACACTGTAAAGAGTGTAGTGCACTAAACAGTCTCTCTCCTTCCACTTCCAGTATCTCCTCGGAATGGACAGCAAGGTCTCTGAGAAACTAACTATACCTTGTAACTCCTGGTAACTCCCTATCTCTCTCTCTCTCTCAAACACACACATACAGACAGTCTTTCTGTAACTGTCACACTGTTTTTTTTCTATGTGAGTGAGGGAGACAAAAGGCAGAACTGCCTGTGGCGAGTGACTCCCCCAGAGTTGAAAGGGTGACAGGGCCAAAATCAAGGGACGTTCGAGCCAAAATGCCTGGACATGCGGAGTTTGAAGCAATTTAAGTCATATGAAGAAGGAAAGACTGATTCTGGGAGAGAGTTCAAGAGCTCAGCTGTTGAATAGAAGAAAAATTGACAATAACGTTTCACTCATGGGTTGGAGAGTTGCACAGAGTAGGGGTGGGATCGTCTTGCAAGACGGATGCTACGTACGAAGAGGGAGTGGTATACACTGAGAGAGCTCTGAGGAACACTGATTATTGTAATAGTAGTAGAATAGTGAGAGATGCAACATAGCAGCGGAGATAGAGAGAGAGACTGCAGAGAATTGGTGAGTGAACGTGAGTTTATGAGACGAAAGGCTTTCTTTTCTACTTTGTCTAGAAGTTCTGTCTGAGAGGATCCTCCCCACACGTGTGAACAATACTCAATACATGGACGCACTATGCCCCTGTACAGAGCAAGAAGCTGCGCAGGGGTAAAGAAACCCCCAGAGGTGGTTAAACACACCCAGCTTCAGGGAAGCTGTTTTAGCAAGAGTGGTAATCTGATTTTTCCAAGAGAGATAAGACGAAAAAGAGACACCGAGAATGTTAAGAGAAGATGAAGGGTTAATTTGTATGTTGTTGAAGAGTAAGTCATAGTTTTGTGGAAGGGGGCGACGAGTAGACAGATGGAGAAATTGAGTTTCGGAAGCATTGAAAGTAACAAGGTTTTCTCTTCCCCAATTAGAGATATAGAGAGATCAATAGATAGGTGCTTTATGGCCTCCTTAGCCTACGTGAGTTTTGGAGTTCCTGCTGTGAATGGTGTTGTGGAAGGCTAGTTGAATAGTGTAATGTAGGGTCGTCAGCATATGATTGAATGGGGCTGGAGGTGCAATTGAGGAGTTCGGTAATGAATAATAAGAAGATAATTGGAGATTGGATAGAACCCTGCGGAACACCGGAGTTGATAGGTTGAGGAAATGAGCGGTGGCCGTCTACAACCGCAGCTATGGAACGGCCGGAAAGGCAATTAGAGACAA
>JAVRFV010000157.1:151101-236016 GCA_032716605.1 Paralithodes platypus | reverse complement strand
CTTCCCCTACCACTCTTCCGCCTCCCCTCTCTCTCCACTCGTCTTCCCTCCCTCCCTCCCTCCTGCCTTTCCCCCCCCTCCCGGCCCGGCCTCTCCTGTCTGTTCCTCATATCCTCCCGACCACTCATCCTCACCGTCCTTATCCCTTGTTCCTTCGCTCCCCCTCCCTCCCTCCCCTCCTCATCCCCTTCCCTCCTCCCTCTCCCCCCTCTTCTCCCCTCTAGCCCTCTCGCTCTCTCGTCTTCTTGCTCGCCCTCCTTCCCCCAATTAAGCCTTCTTTCTATTGCCTTCCCTATCCACCTGGTTATCCACATCTTCCTTTTTCCCCATCCTTGTTCTTATTGCTCGTTTCGTCTCCCGTTTCTCCCCCTCACCTCCTCCTTTCCATTATTCTTCACCAGTTCACCCCTCATCATGAAAATCTTTCTTCCCTTCTTGTGCCTAAAGATCTGGTGTGTTCTTATTTTTAAAATCTTGTTTCGTTTTGTCCCCTCTTTCTTTTCCTCTTATATGTATGGGCGTCTTTTCTTCTTTCCCATGTTGGCTGTAATTTTTGTGTGTCTGGGGTGTCTATAGTTTGCGTTGTCGCTGTTTTTCTCCCCTTTCTTTCCTTTCCCTCCCCCTTCTTTTACCTTCCTACTCTTTGTGTGTTCTTTTGGTTGATGTTTTCCCCCTCTTTTTTTGTCCGTTGTTTATTCTTCTTTTATCTTTGTTCTTTGTTTTCTGTTCCTTTCTTTCCTCCGTCTCGGCTTTTTTGTTCTTTTTTTGTTTTTTTTTTTTTTTTTTTTTTTTCTGTGTTTTGTTCCTCTTTTTTCGTTTATTTTTCCTGTTTTCCTTTTTCCATTGTTTTTTATATTTTTTTTTGTTTTTTTTCGTTTTTTTTTTTTTTCCTTTTTTTTTCCTTTTCCCCCCTCTGCCTGTTTAGATTGGATTTCGGCGGGGGTTCGGGCTTCGGTTTTTTGTTTCCCCCGTTTTCCGCTCTCATCCTCTGATATGTTGTTTGCATATGTCGTTTTTATTCTCCCATCGTCTTTACAGCTTATTCCTTCATTTTACCATTTTTTTCTCGTACAACTTTCTCTTTTAGAGTGTATTTTTGAGTATGTCCATTTTTAGCAATGAACCGTAACCTTCGCAGTTTTCCTCTTCAGAGACTATTTGGCTTTTTTTCTCTCTTTTTTTTTTTTCCTTCCTCCCTAAGGTTTGTCTGCTGTCCCTCCAGAAAACCTCTCTGTTTCTCCGTTCTCCCCTCCCCCTGTCCTTCATTCTTATCTTCCTTACTTTCTTCCCCTCCCTAAGGTCTCCATTGTCCTCTCTTCTTGTCCTTCTCTTTCTTGTTCCTTTCCCTTTCTGTCTTCTTTTTCTCCTCCTCTTTCTTCTTTTTCCCTTTTCTCTTCTTTTTCCTCCTTTTCTTCTCTCGCATCCTCGATCTTTCACCTCCTTTCCTATTTCTTTTCCCCTCCTTTCCTCCCTCCGAGTCCTGTTCCTGTCTAACCCGTTTTAAAAAAAAAAAAACCATTCTTTTCTCATATCTCATCCTCTTTTGGAATTGTGATCTCATTCTCTTTTTTCTTTTATCTTTTCTCCCCTCTTTTTTTTTCCCCCTTTTTCTCTGTTTCTCTTGTCTTCTCTTCTTTTCCTTGTCCGAACTACCCGTGTTTCCCCTCAACCACTCTGTTCCTTATAGAGTTTTTTCCCTTGCCCTAGCTTCTTTTCCCTCCCTTTGCAAAAATGCGCCCTTTGTTATGGTTTTTGGTTCCTTAGGTCGAAATGGATTACGGAACGGGGTTTTTCTGCTTCTTCTCTTCTCTTTATTTTCTATATTTTCTCTGCTTTTCTTTTCCCGTCGCTTTGGCTCTTTTACCAGGTTTTTTTAGTCTCCGGCTGCCACCCCCCTATCCTAATCCTCTCGTTTTTATTGCTTGGTGATTATAATTGTAGCCACAAACCCTGTGGGGTGATTCTGTCATTACGACCTATCCACGTGGTCGTGCATTATATGTCTTTCATTAACAGTAATAACCTCTTTCCTCCTTAATACTGGTTTCCCTGACCCATTTGAATGCTCGACCAACTTTCTTTATTTTTTCCCTTTCTTGTCTTTTTGGATCTTCTTTCTTTGTGTGTTCCCACTTCTCTCCTCTCTTCCTCCTGTCTCTTCCTTTCTTCCTCTTCTTTCTCCCTGTCTCTGTCTCTTCTTCCTTTTTCATTGGTCTGTTTTTGGAGGATTCTACTCTATAAAGCGACCGATTTCCCTGTTCTGCTCTCTCTTCTTCTCCTCCCCGCGCGTCCTACCAGACATGCATTCGTCATCTCACTACCTCCTAGCTCCTGGTCCCTGGTCCTCCTCCGTTGGTGCTTCCAGCGTGCGGACTGGTTCTACTTTTGCTTCACCTATCTATCGCTACTAAGTCCGCTCTGTTCCTCCTTCGTCCCTACTCCCGCCGTCCGGTCATGCTTTTTTCATCTGTCACATGATTATACTACTAACCTTTTTTCGTTCTTTTTTTTTTTTCCTAGTCAACGGTTTTTGAGTGCTCTGCCTTAGTCTCCTAATTCCTCTGACTTCCCGTCCTTTTTTATACGTCTAAATGTTTTTCCTCTATGGTGGTCCCCCCCCGAACTGCTCCCTGCCAAAGGCCTCTCCCGCTTCTCCCCCCGCTTCCTCCCCCTCTCCCGCGTCAAGCGCGGGGCGTCTTTGGAAGAGCTTTCGTCGTAAACGTTTTACTCAACCACCCTTCACTAACTACCTACTAACAACTATAACCCTCACTTCCTCCCCCGACCCTAACCTCACTTAAACTCCTTACTCCCTCCTCTCTCCTTCCGCCAACTCCCCGCTCCATGATCGTTCTTTTATACTTTTTCTGTCAGGCGTCTGCCTGCCTTCCGTCGCACAGTCAGGTCTGCTAAACGTCAGAGTTGGATTTCCTATATTTCCCTCCATTACGGTACCTTTACTCCTGTTTCGTCCGTCTGGAAGCGCATGGCATTCAAGCAAGATTTCGGGCAAGCCGTTTACCTCCGTCATTCTCCTGTGCTTCATGTTGATTGGGGAGTCTGTTGCTGACTCGGAGGCAGTCGCCGATCGTTTGGGGTCTGTTACTTTAGCTCGGTCAGTAGTGCATCTCAATCTCTCCCCCGGATTTTCATTCACTTAAATAAAAGCCGTCGCAGAGACGTCCTCTCCAGTTGTTTTCACTCTGTCTTCGGCAGAGTCGTACAACGCCCCGAGTTTTCTTCCCGTGAGTTTCTCTCCGCTCTTCGTGCCTGTAAGGCTACGTCTGCGGTCTTGATGGCGTCCATAATTTAATGCTTTAATCATCTTTCCACTGAGGCTTTGGTATTTTTATTGGCTATTTTTATTAAGGTTTGGTCGTCTGGTGTTTCTCCCTCCTGCATGTGATTTCTGCTCTTACTATTCCTTTTCTTAAGCCTGGAAAGTTGGGTTTCGCGCCCCCCAGACTATCTCCCTATTGTCATTGACGAGTTGTTTATGCAAGCTTTTTGAACGGATGGTTTTAAATGTCCGCCGTATGTGGCATCTCAAGTCACACGTCAGCTTTTGTCGTCGCCCCAGTTTTGGTTTTTCTCGGCGTGCTCGGCTGCGCGCTATCGACCCTTTACCTTAGTTTTGGCGACCGTCGTTCGGTCTGCTTTTGCCTCGCCCATGAAGTCAGTTCTATGCTGTTTTCTTCCGTCTCGAGAAAGGCGTACGACTCCGCGTGGAAACCTCAATATTTTAGGCCAACTCCGTTCTTTTCATGTCCCTGGTACATATTGGCGTCTTTATCCGTAATTTCCTTTCGTCTCGTTCTTTTCGTGGTCCCGGGTGAATTCCTCGTTTTCCTCGAGCTTATTTCCTCAGATAGAATGTGTACCCCAGGGTTCCAGTTTAATTACTATCCTCTTTTCTCACTAGCCATTAATGGCATGTCATCTCTTTCCCTTCCGGCTACGGTCAGGTCCTCCTTATATTTCGACTACTTGGCGATCTATGCGTCTGGTTTCGGATAGATGTTTTGCGTTACTCTCCCTTATCCAATCAGCGATTTGTGGCTGTCCTCGTCATGTGCCACTGCTACCGGGTTTCGTTTTTTCTAGCACTAAATCCTTGTTCTATGGTCGTTCAACTCGTCGCCACGTTTTGCTACCCGCCGTCCTTCCCTTGAACTGTATGGTTCCGTTTTAACCTTATCGCTCTTCGACTACCCGTTCTTAGGGTCTTCGTCTTTGATTTCCCGTCTTAACTGGGGGCAGCCTCATTGTTTTCCTCTGTTTAGGTTGCCTGCTTTGCACCGTCTTCGTCCTCCCCTCCAGCCGACCCTGTCCCAGCCTCACTTGGGGGTGCGTACCTCCGTGCTCTCCTTCTTTCGCCTTCACGTTGCCCTTGTTCTTTCTAAACTCGATTATGGGTGTCAGGTTTCACTTCATCAGCCTCCGACTCATCATTCCTCCATAAACTTGACTCTGTTGCACCATTTCTGTTTACGTCTTGCCCCTTGGGTGCTTTTCTTCCGCTCGTTCCCCCCTCGTTGAAAGCCGTCTATGCTGAATCCGGCGCTCCCTTCTTTGTACCGACGTCGGGCCCTTCTCTCTCTCCGGTACTACGCCCGGTTGCTTCAGTTTCCTTCCTTGCAGACCTCTCTTCTTCCTACTGTTCCTGTTTCCCGTCTCATTCTCTCCTTCTCCCTCCTTTCCTTTCTCTTATGGATTCCTTACTTTCTCATTCTTCGTTTTCCCCCTTCCATGCTCTTCCGCTCCGGCTCAGTAAGTGTCCTCCTTGGCTCCTTCCTCGTATTTCCTTGTGTCCCTCTATTTTTCCTTATTCTAAGTCCTCTACCCCCGCCCTCAGTTCTTTGTTCTCGTTTCCTTGTACACCTTACACAGCATTCTTCTTCTACCCCGGTTTACCCTGATGGCTCCCGTTCGTCTTCTGGCGTCGGGTTTGCCATCCTTTTTCCTTCTCGTTCTTATCAGTATTCTCTCCCTTCTCCAGCTGGTGTTTCTGACTGCCGAACTTTACGCTATCTTCTTTGCCGTCCGTCTCATGTGCTTCTTTCCTTTTTCCTCCTTTACTCTTTTTCTTTCTGACTCTTACAGTGCCCTTCTTCTCTTGCAGTCTTTCCCTGCTGTCCATCCGTTGGTTCTTGCCGCCCACGATTGGCTTGTCAGTCCTCTCTGCTCGGAAACAGGTTGTCCAATTTTGTTGGGTGCCTAGCCATGTTGGTGTCCGTGGGAATGAGCAGGTTGATGTTCTCGCTCGCGACGCTGCGGCGGTCCGATCAACTTCCTCTCTCTATTCCCGCCTCTGACTATTATCCAGCTATCTCTGCCTTCCTCCTGTCTCGCTGGCAAACAATGTGGGCTTCCTCTTTCCTCTAATAAGCTCCGCACTGTTAAGGCCTCCGTTTCTGCCTGGGCTGACCCCTCTCACCGTGTTCGCCGTTGGGAGACTGCATTGGCCCGGATTCGGCTAGGCCATACCAGAGCTTACCCACTCCTTCCTCATGTCCCGCTTGCCTCCACCTCTTTGCTCCCGGTGTGGTGTTCAGGTTTCCATTTCTCACATTTTCCTTGACTGTCCTCTCCTTTCTTTGGCCCGTCGCCGTTCTTTTCCCTTTCTATTTTCCCTTGGTCGTCGTCCTTGTCTTGCCGATCTCTCAGAGTCCCCTTTCTTTTCCGTTGACCACATAATGGCTTTCCTTTCCTCTCTCAGACTCCTTCACGATATTTAACTTCCTTTCCTTCTAACTCTATCCGTTTCCTGCTTTAGTGCCATATGGCCTTTGTTGCCTGGTGCTAGAAATTTATTAATGTTATGTTAATCAAAATTCAATTCAATATATTAGCGAGTACGAGTACCGGTAGCTAAAATGAAAATAGAATGTTTCTCCCGTGAGTTATGTATAACAATGTCTGTATGCAATATCATAAGATATTACTAGATAGTAAATAATAACAAAAATATAGTAATTATGATTGATTATGTATGATTATGACTTATTACTCATGAGTCATAACTCATGAGTTATGTAACGACACTTCTGTCGAATAGATTTGTTTTTAATGAGTTAGAAAACTTAGATAGGCATAGACATAGACAGTAGAACAAAATCAATAAGCTTAACCCCTAAAGTTAAAATTTATATCCTAGAAGTAGATCATAGGCTAAAGAAAATCATCTATTGATTAGAATATACAGTAATGCAAATTACCTCGGTTCGTTCGTGGCCACCCCTTCGGGGATCACGGCGTCAGCAATAGATAGATAGATAGATAGATAGACATCATGGTGCTGAAGGGGTTAATAGTTATAAATATCTAAGTATTAATTATTGTTAATCAACAATTAACTAAAATGCATTTGAGACTGGTTGCCTGGGAAGCAAATTTACTCTCTAATATAGGAACTTATATAATACTAAATAAATACAAATATATACCCAAATAGATCTATGGTAACATTTTGAAAATGTAAATGTCGTAGTTTTTCTGTAGCGAATTTCTCAAGCCGGCGCTAGGCTCACGACACGTGGACGTTCATGTCATAACATGACTCATGAGTCTTGTATTGTGTACTTACTGTACATGTGAATGTGACGTGATATACTATAGTCAGTGTAATACTGACTGTTTGCAATGTTGCAATAAATACTCACATAAATATGTGTAATTTTAGGGTTTGCAAACGTTTTTGACCAAAAAACTTGTTTTTACCAGGCGAAATGCACTTAGCTGATTAGTTGACTTACAGTTAGCGGCAGTAAATTTATCGGAAGCTAATCGGTCCGCTAACGATTATCAAAGTTAGCTTAAAAGCTAACCAGCTAACGAAATAGGGCCTATTTAGCTTCGCTATTAGCTGTTATATGATTAGCGGAAATCGTGCCCAGCACTGTTTTTGTAACACTGTTAAGGCTGGTGTGGTTGCAGATACTGCAGGTGCAAGTGCTGCAGGGAGACTGTTGAGTTTTGCTGAGGCATGGTTAGCATTATACCAACATCAGCCACAGTGATGACTTGGTGGGGCAGTGCTGTGGCGGGACTTTATTGTACTACAGTACTCTCCAACTACTGAAAGGCAACCCCGTCTGAGCCGTTACAATGCATGTAATGGAAACATTACGTTAAACCATTGTATGTATGTACAGTATCATATATATTACCACCAGAGGGCACATTACGTTAAACCATTGTATGTATGTACAGTATCATATATATTACCACCAGAGGGCACATTATGTTAAACCATTGTATGTATGTACAGTATCATATATATTACCACCAGAGGGCACATTACGTTAAACCATTGTATGTATGTACAGTATCATATATATTACCACCAGAGGGCACATTATGTTAAACCATTGTATGTATGTACAGTATCATATATATTACCACCAGAGGGCACATTATGTTAAACCATTGTATGTATGTACAGTATCATATATATTACCACCAGAGGGCACATTATGTTAAACCATTGTATGTATGTACAGTATCATATATATTACCACCAGAGGGCACATTATGTTAAACCATTGTATGTATGTACAGTATCATATATATTACCACCAGAGGGCACATTATGTTAAACCATTGTATGTATGTACAGTATCATATATATTACCACCGAGGGCACATTATGTTACACCATTGTATGTATGTACAGTATCATATATATTACCACCAGAGGGCACATTATGTTAAACCATTGTATGTATGTACAGTATCATATATATTACCACCAGAGGGCACATTTGTGCCATTTAGGTGTCGATTTTTTCCTGGCGAGCGTTAGCGAGCCTATAATTTTAGAAGGAATTGGCTGGGACATTTTTCTATCGAAAAATGTACAAATTTATCTTGAAAGGGGGTCTAGGGGGTGTTTTCATAAGTTTGATGGAGGTCTAGCGAGGAAACTCAAAAATAAAGTTAAAACATTAATTTATAGACCAAAAAACATGTACTACCCCCTTAATACTGTGTTATTCCCGTGCACCGAAAGCAGTCGTACTTACCCCTTCCATGGCATTGTTGATATTATGCAGTTCCTGGCAAATGTTTGTGAACTCTTGCGATTTACTTTATGCAAATATAGCCATTTAGATTGATGTTTAGATATTATCAGCTATTTATTAATAATTACATGTACAGTTGGTCAAAGTTCCAGCTGACCCACCCTCGCTCTGGGGCTCGCAGAATTAGCTGGCAATACTGGTGTAGTGGTGCAGGGATACCACTTGCCATTATAATAATAATAATAATATTTATTCAGTTAGCAATTTACAGAGTTGGTACCACATAGTATGTTACAAATATGACATGTACCAGCCTTGCATAATTCCAACTAAGGATAGCCCAATAAGGCCGTAAGGCGTATTTCCATTGGGGTCCTTGTGGGATTAGGTTAGCTGGGGAAAAAGGGGAGGATAAAGAAATAGATACTTTAGAGAAAGTATTTCTAGGGGGTTATTTTAAGATACCTTACATCCTATAGTAAATATCAGTAATCCGTAATCAGTAATCATTTCAGTTTGGTTTGCTTATCTCTTAAGTCGCATTTAGTAGTAGACATAAGCTTGATGCTCCCTTCTCGCAGCTGTCCAGTTCAGGTGTTCCTTCAGGCTACGTCTGAAGGAATACAGTGTTCTCTTTTCACGGACTGACTGGGGTAGGTCGTTCCAGTCTTTGATGGCGGTGAAGAAGAATGTTTGCTTACCCTGTCCTTGGATTCTCGGGACCTTAAAATTAAACATCCTGTTTCAGTATTATGTCCACTCCTCTCATTTGCTTTAACAAAATCATTCTTTAGATACTCTGGAGCTCTGTCATAGAAAATTTTGAAGGCATTAGTGAGCCTGATTTGTTTGGCCCTGTCAGAGACATTGAGCATACCTAGTGACTGAAGTTGTTCCTGGCCAACATGTGATCTGGGTCCTAGGTTCAGCATGAACCTAACCATTTTATTTTGAGTGACCTGAAGTTTGTGCTGTGCTGATTTAGATGATGCAGAGTACCAGGATGACACAGAATAGTCAAAATGACATTGAACAAGCGCTTGGCAGAGGGTCTTTTTGGTCGCCGCGGGCAAGCATCCCACCTGTCTATACAGGTATTTTATACGTGCTCTACACTTACTCAGGATAGAATCCAAAATTGTTTCACCTGACAAACTCGTGTCCAGTTTTAGTCCGAGATATTTAACTTGTGACACTGTTGTTATAGGAATATCATTACAGTTGACCGAGAAGCCCACAATGTCTTTCAGTTTGCGTTTTGTTCCACATAAGATGGCTTCCGTCTTGCCCAGGTGAAGAGATAGTCTATTGTCCACTAGCCATTCACTACATGATTCTAGTTCTTTGGAAAGTGAAGCGGCAATACTTATTGGGTCTTTTCCTGAAACCAGAAGTACGCTGTCGTCTGCATACAGTAATAATTTACATGAGACGCTCAGTTCCATGTCATTCACATAACAGAGAAAGAGTAAGGGACCAAGGATGCTTCCCTGCGGGACCCCACAGTTAATTGGCATAGGATCAGATATATTATCATCAATTTTGACTCTTTGGGTTCTACCACTAAGATAAGATTTAAACCAGTTCACAGACCCTATGCCCATTGCTTGTAGTTTATTACATAGGATATCATGGTCTACTGTGTCAAACGCTTTTTGTAGATCAAGAAGAACCATACCGGTGTAGTTACCTTTAGACATTTCTTTACGAATGTGATCCGTTAAGTGGATGAGACAGGAGTCTGTCGAGTACATGCATCTGAAACCTGATTGAAACTTATAGAATAGATAATTTTGTTTGAGGTAGTGTTCAATTTGGGTGTATACCGCTCTTTCAAGGATTTTAGATACAATACATAATATGCTAACTGGTCTGTAGTTACCAACTTCTAGTTTATTTCCTTTCTTGAATAGAGGGGTTACAATAGCTTCCTTCAGTTCAGCAGGTACAGTGTTGGTGTTAATTGACAAGTTGATGATGTGGGTTAGGGGGCCTGCTATACCAATGGCTCCATCTCGTAGAAATTTGGCATGAATTTTGTCTGGTCCTGTGCTTTTATGTACATTTAGGTTAGACAGCTCGTCAAAAGTGTATTTTGGTGTAACATTTTGCAATCCAAATGTTTTCGGGTGTATGTCTTTATCTCTGTAGACATTTTGAAAGGTGGCCGTTGTTGTCGTGTATTTATTGAGAGGTTGAGGTAGGTTCTGTGCAAGTGTGTTTGCTATGGAGGTGAAGAAGGAGTTGAAGTAGGTTGAAATTTGTCGTTTATCGTGGCAAACCTGATCATTAATGGTGAGAGCAATATTAGTGTTAGACGAATCCCTTGTCTTGTTGCTGTAGCCTGTTGTTTTTAGGTGCCTCCATAGTTTCTTTGGGTTATTCTGATATTCCTCTGCCTTATTGTGAAAATAATTAGTTTTCTCTGATTTCGTTTTCCTACTTAGTTTATTCCTGGCCCTGTTGAACTCATGTTTCAGACCTTGATCCTGTCTATGTTTCGCTAGCCTTTTTAACAGATTGTCTCTGTGTTCCAGATGGTGTAGTATGTCATTGTTGATGCATGGGTCTGACCTTGCTTTAATTCGTATGTCTTTCAGAGGAGCTATTTCGTCTAGAATGTTTGTGATGATGGTTCTGAAGCCAACCCATGCGTCATTAACGTTTGTACTTCCAAACACTGGAGACCAGTCTGTATTCCATAAAATGTCCAGAAATGTTTCTTTATTGTAGTTTCTGAGTGACCTTGTTTTGATAACCTTGTGATTCTCTAGGGTAATTTTTGTGGTTTTTCGTGTGCAATATGTGACGAAGTGATCACTTATCCCAGTCTGTATAACCCCTGATTGGGATATTTTGTCCTCTCTGTTACAGTTTATGTGATCTATTATTGTGGCAGTGTTCTCAGAGATACGTGTGGGGGTTGTGATGAGTTGTTTGTGATTGTGCATTGTCAGTATATGCCTATATTCTCGTACAAGCCTATCATTTCGTTGTTTGTAACACAGGTTAAAATCCCCTAGTATAATGGATTCATTCCGAGGGTCTAGCGATGACAAAGTTCGTTCAAATTTGGTCAAGAATTGTGTGTCGTTTGGTGGCCTATAGCATACCCCAATTGTGATGGGTCTTGTCCTCGGCAGGTGTAGATCGATCCACAGAGCTTGGTGATTTTCTACATGGAGGTCGGTCCTAGTTGTGTGTGTGAGGTTGTTTTTTACATACAGACATACTCCTCCCCCATGCCTATTGCGATCATTCCTAACCATATTGAAACCTTGAATGTTTATTTCACCATCGTTTATACTTGAATCCAGCCAGGTTTCTGTGATTGCAATTATTGAAGCTTTGGCCTTATTAGCTAACAAGTTAATTTCTGACAATTTATGGTACATTGATCTGGCGTTAATGTGGATAAGATGGAGCCCTTTGTTGGTGAACACTCTGTATTCATCTTTGATTTTGAATGTGTCCTGGCTGGATTCTGAGTTGTTAATACTAATTGGTTCATTTACATTAATATTCGGTAATGAATGCAAGGCACATATGTTGCATAGGAATTCCCGTTCTTCACTGTTGGTCTTCTTAGAGATTCACTTCATGTGAGCTACAGTTTTACACTTAACACAGTTTAGGATCCTTTGTTTTCTTGTTATGAGTGATTCATATATTTCACAAATGATTTTAGGACCTTTAATAGCTACTTCTCTACATTTATCGCATTCCACTTCTTTTCTGCTAGTAACGTAAGTACATCGATCGTGTACTGTTTCATTACATCTACTACATTGTGACGTTGTACTCCTTTTGTTGAATCCAATATCGCACACTATACATATTTTCCTGTTACTGTTCATCGTACGTCTGGCGGTGTGTTGATCAGCTGTGCGCCGTGAGCGGCTGATGGTGTGTGAGCGCGTGAGATGGGGACAGGTTGTGGCTCCCCCTTGCCCCCCTCCCACCCCTACCTGTATTTGTTGTTTGATGTCCTTGTTCTTGGCCGTTGTTGCTGCTATATTGTTGATGTTGTTGCGACTGATCCCTTCTTTTTTAGCTGTTTTGGTTGCATGTTGAGCTACCTGGATCGCCGATAGTGTTGGGTTGTGTTGTAGTAGGTTTGGTTGATTTGTTGTACAGCGGCGTCGTGTTGTGAGGGGTGGGTGGTTTCTCTTTTGTCTTTCTTGTTCGTTGCTGTTACTTCATTGTCGATGTGTTTGCTAGAGCTTCCTGCTTGTTTGGGTGTTCTGGTTGCATGTTGTGTTACTTGGGGTCACCGATATCTGTGGTAGTGATGATACAGTTGAGGGTAATGTTGAGTAGGTAGAGTGTTGGCACTGTGCTGGCGGTTGCCCTGCGGTCTTGGTTGTGAGTTGGAGCGTGACGGGAGACTTGGGTGCCTGCTGGCCCAGTTTGTTATAACGAATTTTACTGCTAGGGACTGTTGAAATGTCGGTGTCTGCCTTACTTGTTTGGTGGTGAGGTTTCTTCAACGTTGAACTAGGGCCGGGTTGGTCTCTACATCTCCGCAGCTAATTAGAGTGTAGCACAATAGGTGTTGTAGCGAGGTTGTGCCAGAGTACTTGCCTAGACGCGGCGTCTTCCCGATATATGAAATAGACCAGGCAGGAATGGTGACAGAAATTTCACTCGTGTGTGATTTCTGTGTGACGAGGTCCCTCAATACTTGTTTAGTGTTGACCTGGTACACTACCGGTCCTCTCTGCACCTGTATATCAGCACAGCCCCTCTGGATGTTGAGAAGGATGATACATAGAGAGAGGGCTACGCCCGCACCCTTCATCCCTCCCGCCATCTTACAAGAGTAATGTGTTACCTGTGTCTGTCCTGTATATTACTGCAAATTAGACTATGTAATGTTCATGTTGTGAAGACTAAATGCTCCTTCATTAACCCGGTGAGACCCAGCATCGCACGTGTTGCGTCGGCAGTCTTTGATCACCAACTCCCAGCGACGCATCACGTGCGTCCGACATATAAAAAACACTTACGTGGCTCGTAAGGTAGGAAATGGCGGGAGAATAGGAGGGGGAGGTACCGTAGTGTGTGTGGGAGCCGGGCCAGTAGGTGTGAGCGGGCCGAGACAGCCGCGCGGCTGGTGGTGGTGGGCTTAGTGGGGATAGTTTACACCCCTAGTTCACCGCCACTTTGAACCTTCATTACTCCGGTCGTATGGGAGCTAGAGGCTTGAGATTTAGTGAGATACTCCTTAGGATGTATGCCGTACAATGCCATACTCAGTTTTTACCCTAGTGCTCCCGGCGGGTGGTCATGCGGGGGAGACGAACTATTGACCCCCCCCCCCCCGCCCCCCAAATGACCGAAATGAGTTTTTTTTTTTATTTTTGTCTTCATTTCTCACCATTCTCTTCCATTTTGGCTCAACAAATTTTTTGAGGCTCCCCCCCCCCAACCCCCACCGGGCCCCCCCCCCAAAAAAAAAGTCAGAGGTGATTTTTTTTTTTTTTTTTTTATTTCTCATCCTTGTCTTCCATTTTAGCAAACAAAAAAATAAATGAAAATGGCTTGGGACTGGGGTGAACAAAATATTATAACTAGCCGGGGCTCAACGGGTTAAGCAGCCAGCAATAAAACAGAAATATGTATACTTATAAAATCGAGTAAAGTAGGTTGTGGCAGCCAGCAGGTTTTATATGCGTTGCCAATCAGTGGATATAATAACTTAAATATTTAAGCAAATCTACGAACTTTGGGTGAATGTTCGGGATCATACATAGCGATGTATGCATTTTTATTTGAGATAGGCTTACCTTCCCTTGTTTAGTACATGTTCTAACAATGAAATAGCCGAAATCAGATCTACCAATCCCAATCTTTGTAAGACACACCTCCTTCCTACACCAGTATTACCAGATAATTCTGCGAGCCCCAGAGCGAGCCTCAGCGAGGGTGGGTCAGCTGGAACTTTGACCAACTGTACATAATATTATGTATTTATTTAAATATACCTAATCTGTTCTGGACATCAATTTACGTGGATATATTTGCATAAAGAAAATGGCAAGAGCTCACGAACATTTGTCACCAGTTGTACAGTTAGCCAAATAAGTAATGTCGCGGAACCAAGTATATTTCGATCAATAATTTGTATCAGCACTATCTAAGCATTAATTCATCGTTTTGAGTGAGATATAAAAACATGTTCCTATCTTTACACATCCTACTCAACATCTGACACACCTTAATACAGACAGTGAGCAAACGTAATGACAGCGGAGGCATGACTTATTTTGCCAACCGTACCTATGCCAGTGTTTGCGATATATGCATTGCCTTAGGTTAGGAGTCATTTGAACCATTGCTTAACTCAACATATTCCCATTTTGTTACGTTGGTGACCCTTGTTATGGCAATTTATATGCAATACAAGCCAAATGATTATATTCAAACAAGTCAGACATGAGACTTCCTTAATTAAGGGGAGATGAGTCGTTTTTCTGGACCCGTTTCATCCTCGTGTTTGGCTCCATTAACCCGGGAACTGCTGGGAGACTCTTAAGAGTTCCCCCGGCGGACTGCGGGAAGACTCTTAAGAGTAAGGGAAAAAAAAAAATCCATTTAAAACGCCCCAAAAATTTTTTTGTTTTTGTTTTAATTTTTTTAATTTTTAATTTTATTTTTGCCCCTGGGCCATGCCAAATATAACTCCTCTACCTCCCCTCCTTCCCCACTTTCCTCCCCTCCTTCAGTTCGCCCTATTTCCCTGTTATTCCCTTATTCTGTGGTTATTTTTCGTGTAACATTAGCGAGTTGGTAGCAGGGCGTTGTCATCACTGTTACCAAGCGTGGGAAAGAGCGAGAGAGAGACTATTGCGGAACAGTGTCTCTCCAGACAAGGGGAGGGGTGGAGGGCAGGGGTTGCCTCAGCCATACATTATGTAACTCCCCCGTATCGCCGATTTTGACCATCCAAACACTGTTTCCACTTGTTTTATTGTTGTAACAGGTTAATACCTTTATAATCAACCTATAATAGGCGCATATGGATAAGTATTAATGCTATTTATGGTTAAATAACGATGTTAGTGATGGGAACAGCTCAAATACGTCAGCACAGGAGTGTGGTGTCTTATACCCCCCATGCGCACTTCTTAGGTTAAGGCCGTGTCTCCCACAGTACGGCCACCGCTCGACAGCTGCCGACAGAGGACGACTTGCACTTTTTCGCCGATTGTAATCGAATCACTGGATCACTGCACGATCCTCGCAGGCACACGATTGCTGTACAACAAACCCTCGACAGTCACTCAACACACACACGTCACACACACGTCATATATATTTATATATATATATTTATTTATTTATAAATAACACCCCGTTCTTAACATTAATCATCAATTACAAACTCCAATATACTTGAATAAAACTATAATAATAATACCCTGTAGTTAAGTAGTCGATAGGTGAATGTATACCTATATCATTACACGATCTGGTATACACTGACTTTGATGCAGTATATCATTAGTTTACAAGTGGATGTATTTTTTAGTAAAGTTGTAGATGTTTATGTTAACTATAGGCTACACACACACACACACACACGCACGCAGAGAGAGAGAGAGAGTGAGAGTGAGTGAGTGAGAGAGAGAGAACTACTCGCAGACATATAATACAGTATATAGACTAACATAATACACACACACACACACGCAGACACACACATGCACACAATATATATAAACTAAATAATATACAACCAAACACGCAAACGCACACACACACACACACGCACGCACACACACACACACACAAATAAATGTCATGTAGTGGAAATGGGAGTAAGTAAAAGAAGGCCTCATACGGAATATAAGTTAGGAGAAAACACTATTAACCCATCAGAGAGAAAGGACTTAGGGATAACTGTTAGGAGTGATCTTCACCTGAGAATATTAATAAGATAGTGGGAGAAACATATGGACTGCTAAACAGAATAAAAATAGCCTTTAAACTATATAAACGAGAGGCTGGAGAAAATAATAACATTGGTGAGACCAAGACTGGAGTAGCGGCAGTGGTGTGGGCACCACATCTAAAAAGCATATAAAGAAGCTGGCGAAGGTTCAGAGAGCTGCAACTAGGATGATACCAGAACTGAGAGAATTACCATATGAGGAGATTAAAGAATTAGATTTACCATCTCTAATGGATAGGAGGGAGAGGGAGCGATATGATTATGATTTACAAATGTGTGAGAGGACTCGAAAAGGTGGACAAGAATATTGTGAAAGATAATGGTAGAACTAGGGGGCATAGATATAAACTAATGAAAGGAAGATGTAAAGGAGATGTGAGAAAGTATAGTTTCCCTTACAGAAGTATAAGTAAGTGGAATCAGTTGGAAGAGGAAGTGGTGTGTGCCAAAAACATTCATATTTTTAAGGCAAAGTTGGATAATTGTAACTCAGGAAGCGGGACAATACGAGCCTAAAAAGCTCAACTCCTGTATACTACAAATAGGTAAATACAAATAGGTAAATACACACAATATATATAAACTAAATAATACACAACCAAACACGCAAACGCACACACACGCACGCACACACACACATACACACACAAACACAATATATATAAACTAAATTATACACAACCAAACACGTAAACGTACACAAACACATACACACACAAACACACACACACACAATATATATAAACTAAATAATACACAACCAAACACGGAAACGCACACACATACACACACACACATACACACACAAACACAAACACACACACAATATATATATAAACTAAATAATACACAACCAAACACGGAAACGCACACACACACACACACGCACACAAACACAAACACACACAATATATATAAACTAAATAATACACAACCAAACACGGAAACGCACACACATACACACACACACATACACACACAAACACAAACACACACACAATATATATATAAACTAAATAATACATAACCAAACACGGAAACGCACACACACACACACACACAAACAAACTACTCACACACATATAATATATAGACTAAAATCATACACAATCAACCATCGATCAGAGGATGACAATGAAGATATCCGCAGGATTCAGATACGCTCGTTGCACAACATATACACGGGCGTCACACGATCAAATTTAACGGTTTTTTAACCGTTTTTTCTGCCGATTATCGGCCAGAATTTAGTGCAGCCACTATTTTTTGGCCGATCACCGCCGACCATTTCCGCGCCACTCGACTACCTCTCGCCTACCGCGATACGAGGCGATCTTTTTACATGATCACAGACGATGTCAGACGATCCCGGAAAAATTCAAATATTTTGAAAAGATCGGCTGTGGTCGGCGGCTAACGTACTGTGTGAGACACGGCCTTTGTTTAAATTTTATGCGTTCGGCCCATTTGTTTAGCGATTTTAACACCTTTAGCTCCATTTCGTTGTCAATATTAAGACCTATCGTGCAATTTAGGTGTTATTTTTTCCTGGCGAGCGGTAGCGAGCCTGTAATTATAAGAGGAACCGGACTTCGGCAAAGACATTTTTCTACCGAAAAATGTACAAATTTATATTGAGAGAGCGGGGGGGGGGGGGGCCGGTCTAGGGGGGTGTTTCTCTAAGTTTGAGGGAGATCTAGCGAGGAAACTAAACAAATAAATGAATAAATGAATTTATAGATAAAAAAATAAAAAAATAACAGCCCCCTTAATTAATAGTTTTCATATTGGTAGATACAACATACTGTACCATAATAGTAAACCCCTTGACAATTATGAGGTATATTGTATGTTCATGTTCATCCTTGGTATCATTAGATTGTATTCAGCTTAGAAGTTGTGAAAACATTGAATACGATAAGGTATAATTTCCAGCTAATCCTTGGTGTCATTAGATTTGATTCAGCTTAGGAAGTGTGAAAGTCAAAGGGCAAAACAAAATAGTCTGTACCATAACCCTCCTAATGAATCCTTAAGCTAAATATAATAACCTAGTGTAAAACATAATACTAATTCAATGATTCCTTTAAAGTAGGTGGTGTTGTAAGGAGTCAGTGTAGCAATGGAGACAGGACCACCACAAGTGATTATCAGAGTGTGGTGGGCATTAGCGTGACCATACATACATACCTACCTAATTACATACATACATACAGTCATACATACATGCATACATATCCATACCGGTACATACATTATCAGAGTGTGGCGGGGATTAGTGTGATCATACATACATACCTACCTAATTACATACATACATACATACATAGATACATGTATGGTCTCCAAAACACTCTCTCTCTTTAACACTACACCACACAGGCACACAATACTTCTTTACAATACACCAACATTTACAAACAAAAATCTATCTATCTATTGCCTGACGCCGTGATCCCCGAAGGCGTGGCCACGAACGAACCGCCCCCATGCACCTCTGTCCCCAGGCAGTCGACGCCCCTCCTCCCAACCAGCTCTGCCTTCATCCATATACTTCGTCACTCCATCCTTCCACCTCTCTTTTGGTCTACCCCCCTCTCTGTCCTTCCACCTCAGTCTCGTACACCTTCTTAGTCATTCTCTCGGTTCCCATACGTTCCATATGGCCGAACCATCTCAAGGTGTTCCTTTTCACACTTTCTAGCACATCTACCTCCACACCACACCTCCTTCTTACTTCCTCATTCGTCTGTCTATCCCTCCATGTAACTCCGCACAAACTTCTCAAGTAATTCATTTCCACTCCTCTCACTCTTGGTCTGAGTCTCTCAACCAACGTCCATACTTCGCTTCCGTAAGTCAGTGTCGGGATCACCACACTGTCATGCAAGGACTTCTTCACTTCCATACTGACCACCCTATTTCTTGTTACTGCTTTCAGCGTTCCTACAACCCACTTTCCCTGTTGGACCCTCTCCCGCACTTCTTCATCCATAGTCCCATCTTTACTCAACACACTGCCTAGGTGATGACACATAAAGGCCCAGCCTCGGGAGTCCCAGGAGGGGGGGGGGGGGAATAAACGCCCACACAAAACAGGCTGGACACCCACCCAACGACCCATCAAAATGTCTTGGGCTGTGGCCTGACTATCAACTTTTGCAACATTCGTGGCCTTTCCTCTAACTTCTACTCTGTTGAACATCACCTCTCCTCTACCAACCC
Organism: Paralithodes platypus; assembly: GCA_032716605.1. Taxonomy (NCBI): domain Eukaryota; kingdom Metazoa; phylum Arthropoda; class Malacostraca; order Decapoda; family Lithodidae; genus Paralithodes; species Paralithodes platypus. The sequence continues at coordinate 216,810 of JAVRFV010000157.1, read as the reverse complement.
TGATCTTCTCTTTCTCACTGTAAATCAGTTGTCTTGGCACTACTGACAGCAAACCCTTCGTTGTACCCTCCTATTATCTCTACCCTAGTTTCAAAGCCAAAGACAGCTGTTATGTATACGTACACAACAAACTCCCTTGCTCTCATGTTCCCGACTTCGACTCCTATGAATTCTCAACTTTATGGCTCAAACTATCCTGTCACTCTCATTCTAAATACTTCTGTGCTGTCTATCTTTCCCCTAACTCTACTGACTTCCCCAAATTATTTGACTATCTAAACTCTAAAGTGGAACACATCCTATCTATCTCTCCTTTCTCAAAAATCTCCATCTTCGTAGATTTCAACGTTTACCACCGCCAATGGCTCTCCTCTCATTCTACAGACCAACCTGATGAACAAGCCTACATCTTTTCTATCCTAAATTACCGAGAGCAGTTGGTTCAGCAACCTACCCGTATCCCGGATCGCTTCGGAGATCGGCTGAACATTCTCGACTTGTTTTTAACTTCTAACCCATCCGCTTAAACTGTCGATCATTTCTCTCCTGTCCTATCTCTCTAGTACGGCTACCCGATCCTCCCAGCCAGTGGTGCTTGTGGCACTTTACCGCTGCTGACTGGGAGGCTCTTCGACAGTACTTCTTTGACTTCTTTTGATCCATTATCGAAGGCCAATATTCTATCTAATATTTGTATTAATAAGCAGAGTAATCAGGAATTGTCTTTGCCATTGACATGTTTCCCTAGACCCAACCTCAATTCAATGGCATTCAAATCAGCTGAACTGAAAAGATACTTGCTGGATCTTGATACCTATGGTGGCACAGACCCGGATGCGTTTTTCCCTCTCTTTTTTTAAAAAGGTTGCAGTGGTCTTGGCACCTAAATTGGCCGTGGTGTTTAGGTTGCTTTTGAAATCAGGTAGTTTTCCTCTTTGCTGGCATAAGGCTATTATCACTCCTATTCCAAAGGGAAATACTGCCTCATCATCTCCTAATGACTATCGCCCTATCTCCATTACACCTATCCTATCCAAGCTCTATGAGAGGCTTTTGTCCAGACGCCTTTCCTCTTATTGTAATAGTCATAATTTGACCAAACTCACAGTTTGGTTTTCGTAAGGGACTGGGTACATGTGATGCGCTTCTGACACTCACCCATGACTTGCAATCTTCATTGGACCAGGGACATGAGTCTCGTGTCGTGGCTATTGACTTTAGTTCTGCTTTTGATTTAGTCAACCATAAAGCACTTCTGTATAAGTTACAGCTCATCGGTATTGGTGGCAATTTTTTAAGGATCTTTGAAGATTTTTTGACAAAAAGATCTCAGTCTGTGGTCATTGATGGGTGTCATTCCCCTTCTGTTACTGTTGTTTCTGGTGTTCCACAAGGCAGTGTCCTTGGGCCTTTGCTTTTTATTATTTTTACTGCTGACCTGTGTTCCGAGCTTGAAAATAAACTAATCTCCTATTCTGATGATACAACTTTATATGCGTCAATTCCATCACCAATAGATCGACACGTAATTGCTACTGCTCTGAATAGGGATTTAGCCAAAATTACATCATGGTGTGAACTTTGGGGCATGAAACTTAATGCTAGTAAAACACACTCCATTATCATCAGCAGATCTCGTACCTTGGATCCTCCTCATCCTTATCTACAAGTTTCTGGCGAGCAAATTGAGAATGTGGATACTCTGCGTTTGTTAGGAGTTACTCTTAATCCCAAACTTACTTTTGAAAAGCATATTCGTTCTTTCTCCTCTTCCATTTCCCAAAAAATTGGTCTGCTTCGCAAGGTTTATAAAACATTTGCTTGTGACGCCACAGTTATCAAGTCTTTTTATGCTTTTATTTTGCCACATTTCGAGTACTGCTCACCTGTCTGGTTGTCAGCAGCTGACTGCCATCTCAAGTTGCTTGACAGGTCACTAAATTCCATTAGTTTTATTCTACCTCATTTGTCTCTTGATCTGTGCCATCGACGTAAAGTTGGTGCCCTTAGTCTTTTATATAAAGTTTTTAACAACCCTCAGCATCCCTTACATGGGGTTCTGCCTGGGCCCTATGTCCGGGCTCGTGCAACTAAATTCACAAGCAATCTTAATGATCTTGCCATGAGCCGTGTTAATTTTTCTACTACACAGTTTTCACGGTGTTTTGTGCCGGCCATGGTTGACTTGTGGAATAAGTTGCCAAATGAGCTAGTCAATTCAGCTCATATCTCCATTTTTAAGTCTAGAGTTAATGCTTTTTTGCAGCATTAATTCTAATTTTTAAACTTATTTTATTCTATTTTATTGTATTATATTTATACTTGATATCCTCCACTGCATAATATGTTATCTGTGTTTAATATGTGTATATGTACAGTATACAGTATATGTTTTTATTTTTTCCTAAGTTGCCGTAGTCTCTCTCCAGTGCCTCCTGGTGTTTTGTGTGGATTCATCTTGATGGTGTTTCTGCACCCTGATTGGAGACTTCGGCATCTCATATAATAATAATAATAATAATAATAATAATAATAATATTCCCATGGAATGATTTTTGCTTCCGTGGCAGGGGACCCTCGGAGAGTGCTGAACGCATTACTGAGGTAATCCTCTCGGGGCATGGAGGCATACATTCCGTTTTCTTTATCTCAGAAGACTAATGCAAACAAATCTTGGTTCACTCATGCTTGTTCTACTGCTGTCCACAATAAGGAGGAAGCATTCAAACGGTTTCGACGCCTTCAAACTTAAGAATCTCATTCTTCCTAAGTTTCTGCCCGGAATAAAGCCAAATCTGTTCTTCGACTCTCCAAACACTTTCATCAATAATAAATGCACTGAACTATCCAACTCTAGCTCTTCCCAAGGTTTCTGGCATCTAGCCAGAAACCTTTCCAACAATGTTTCTTCCTCGTCTTTCCCTCCCCTTTTCCACTCTGATGGCTTTACCATCACTTCTTCCTCTGACAAAGCTGAACTCTTCACCCAAACTTTCACTAGAAACTCCACCTTGGATAATTCCAGTGCTATTCCTCCCTCTCCACCCCTCTCTCTCCTACTTATGCCTAATATCCTAATTTCTTCTAAAGACGTACGTACTAACCCCTCGTCCCCGTTCTAACCACTCCTCTCCCCAACCTGTACGCAGAGTCTCGCCACCACAGGTTTCCGGATTTACACCAGTGAGGAACGGTGCACGGCCAACGCAGAAAAGGTCTCATCTACCAGTCACAATGTCAAACAGATTTGAGATCTTGGTAGAGATGGAAGACGAACCAGAAGAGACCAGACTCGTTGGGGATTCCATCCTACGAGGACAGGTCGAAGAGTTCTGCGACAGAGTCCCAAATCTACAAAAAAGATTTTGCATCCCAGGAGCTGGACTGGACGACATTGTGGAAGACTTCGAAGATACCACAAAGGATGCAAACGAAAATACCCTTTTTGTCATCCATGCTGGTTCAAATGATGTCATGCGCACCAGATCCGAAGAGTTGATGGAGAAATTTTGCAAGATGATCCAGCACTATAAAAACAAGGAATATCATCATCTCAGGCATTCTCCCCAAGATCGACGCACCTGACAAATTCTATGACAAGGCCTTCAGCACAAATAGCCGACTAAAATATTTGTGTCTGAAGGAAGAAGTTGAATTCATCAACCTCTGGGATAATTTCTATAACCAGCCTACTCTGTTCCGCAAGGATGGCACTCATCTGAACCCTGTGGGTTCAGCACGCATGGGTCATCTCCTACACGAAGCAGTCCGCAGCCATGGATAAAAAAACGCCATCCGAGAAGAAGCAGCAGTGACATAAATCATCTAACGCCAAGCAAAAAACAGAGGCAACCGAGGACCACCAGCGATAAGGACCGAAGACAGCGAGGACCGAGGACAGCCATGAACATAAATGTAGATCCGACAAGAACCAAAAATATTATTAACCCTTATTTAGCGGCGAGCAACATAAGTCGAGTTAAATAAAGCTGGACTATGTGGCGGCGCTCGACATAACTCGAGTGGCAATTTCAGCACGTAATGTGGCTGAGAGAGAGAGACAAGTGGTGCAGCGAGCGTATGACTGCTCCAGACCACCGCGGCGAACCTACTGACACAAATCTCAGCTCCCTCCTCCCTCTCTCACTCGCTACATACTCAATTATGTACTGAAAGTACCGAATTACCTGCTTTTTGCACTCGCGTTGCACGGTTATTGCAAGAAAACTATCCATCATACAAGGATCGTTATGGTGTCATTCGAAAGCTCTGTTTATGCCCTTTCAGGGATAGGACTTGTTTTACGTTCTGGGTCTTATTTAGGCATGAAAATGATCACGTAAACAGCCCTATTTTGGCTAAAAACACCCCGCTGTGCGGTACATAATAAACCGCATAGGCCGCTCGTAAGGTGTTAAAGAGCGTTCCGTGAGTTCTAAAATAAAAAATTTAAGGGTTTTCTATGCAAACGCTCGTAGCATACGCAATATATTTTCAGATATAGAGGAGCTAGTGTTTACAGAAAATTATGATGTGATTGGTATAACAGAATCTTGGCTCAATACAGAAGATAGAGACTTTTTAGCAGAATATTCATTTCCCGGTTATGTAATGTTTGAGAAAAGCCGAAATAAATAATGGAGGTGGCGTTTTACTTTATATCAAAGAAAGTCTTAACCCTACCCTCTTGTCAAAACCTCAAATTGTGAACGTCGACACATCTTTTGTGCTAATAAAGAATAATAAAGGTACAAAAATAATACTTGCGTTAATATACAGACCTCCAGCTCAATCAGTGCAAACTGACCAAGAAATTTACGAACAAATTGCAGATGTAAGTAACTCACAAGATACTGTAATTTTTGGCGACTTTAATTTACCTGTGACCAAGTGGGGCAATACTCTTACTTCACACTCCGGACATGACTTGTATACGAACTTGCAAGAGAGTTCGCTTTATCAATTTGTTCGAATGCCGACCCGTGGTAATAACGTTCTTGACATTGTACTTGCAACAAAAGAAGAATTAATAGAGAATTGAATGTTGGTGATGAATTCAGTAACAGCGACCATCGTACGATAACTTTCACTTTAAAGTTTACTAGTAACGAACCAAATAGTAGCATCGAAAAAGTCCCTAATTTCAAGAAAGCAAACTTTCATAAACTTAAAGCTATGTTTAAAGAAACTGACTGGAGCTTTTTAATTAACAATAACGACATAAATACATCTTGGAAGTTATTCGAAACCACTTACCTAAAAGCAGTGCAAGACTGCATACCATCGAAAATACGGCGTCCAGGCCATAATAATAAGCCCAAATGGTGGAATAAAGATATTTCAAACTGTCTGCTTGCTAAAAAATTTGCTAATGATAGATTAAAATCCTCACAAAACGACGAAGAACGGGTGAAATTTGTAGAGCTACGACGCAAAGCCAAAAAGTTAAGTAAGCAAAGTAAAAAGACCCTAGAGTTACATATTGCGAATCAAAGTAAAACAAACCCGAAAGAATTCTATAGTTATATCAGAAAGAAAAAAGTAGTTACTTCAACTGTTGGCCCGAAAGAATTCTATAGTTATATCAGAAAGAAAAAAGTAGTTACTTCAACTGTTGGACCGTTAGTCGATGAAAATGGAGAATACACCAAAGACAAAGTACAAATGAGTAATGCCCTCAATACCTTTTTTGCATCAGTTTTTACAACAGAAGACCTCAGTGATATCCCTACATCATCACCGATAATTCAGATGTTCTAAGTAATATCACCGTTACAGAGAGAGAAGTATTGAACTGTTTAGATAAACTCAAGGTAAATAAAATGCCTGGACCTGATACAATCTCGCCTAGAGTTCTAAAGGAAGCTAAGGATGAGCTCTCCAAACCACTGACATTACTATTCAATAAATCCTTGCAGTCTGGAACTATGCCTGATCAGTGGAAGCTAGCCAACGTAACACCGATATTCAAAAAAGGCAGCAAATCCCTACCCAGTAACTATCGTCCAATTAGCTTAACCTCAGTTGTATGTAAAATGCTAGAAACGGTCATAAGAGACAGACTCGTAAATCACTTAGAGGAAAATAACATACTTAAAGATACTCAACATGGCTTTCGTAAAAAACGTTCCTGTTTAACAAACCTCTTAGACTTCTTCCACGATATCCTCAACCACTACGATGAGAGTAAAGCTGTAGATATTATATACCTTGATTTTCAAAAGGCCTTTGACAAAGTTCCCCACAAACGTTTACTGCTAAAACTATACGCGCATGGAATACAAGACGGTGTGTTGAAATGGATAGAAAATTGGCTCAGCGACAGAAAGCAAAGAGTAGTCATAAACGGTAAGGCATCTAAATGGACCAATGTAAGTAGCGGGGTACCCCAGGGATCGGTACTAGGACCAATTCTCTTTCTAATTTACATCAACGACATAGATAAGGGTCTCACCTGTACAATCTCAAAATTTGCTGATGATACAAAATTGCAAATAGCGTACTCTCAAAAGAACAAGTTGACGATATGCAACACAATCTAGATAAATTGTCATGTTGGGCCCAAATTTGGCAAATGACTTTCAATGCGGATAAATGTAAAGTACTACATATCGGATACCTAAATGAGAAAGCAAACTATTCGATGAATGGCACTCAGCTTAAGAATGTAAACAGAGAAACCGATCTGGGAGTAACAATATCGAGTAACCTAAAACCGAGTCAACAATGTTCAGAAGTTGTTAAGAAGGCAAACAAAATAATTGGCTTTATAGGCAGGTCATTTGAGTATAAATCCAAAGAAGTTATCCTAACCCTTTACAATTTCTTAGTCCGCCCTCTTCTGGAATACTGCGTTCAATCCTGGTGCCCTTATTACCAAAAAGATATAAACAAGCTAGAACGAGTTCAACGTAGAGTTACCAAAATGATACCTAGCCTAAAGAACAAACTATACGAAGAGCGTCTTGGAGAATTAAATCTATTTCCTTTAACCCAGTGCAGATTAAGAGGTGACTTAATTCAAGTGTTCAAAATCATCAAAGGCATCGACAATATGAACTGTAGTAAGTACTTCACTATCGACCAATCTAATTACACGCGGGGAAACGGTTGCAAAATTATTGGTAAATCTTTTAACTCACACGAATCTAAGAATTTCTTCTTCAATCGAGTTGTCAACTTGTGGAATGGGCTTCCCCGAGACGTTATAGACTGCAGCACCGTTGATTCATTTAAACTCCGCCTAGACAAATATCTCACATCAAACCCGCGACTGACTGCGTTTGTAAATGAATAACTTTATTTTATCCTCCCCTCAGTTACTAACCCATCTGTCCCCTACTAACTTCCTAATCCTGCCACGGACATTAGTTCCAGGGCAGTAATTCCCTTTCCAATGTTCCCTTACCCACTCTAAACCACTGTTTGGACACTTGATCCTCAGTGTTTGGAGGACAAGCAGCCTAGAAGGGTCACTAGACCTATTGTTGCTTAATTTCCTTTGTACTTTGTACTCCTTTGTTCTACCCTTTCTGGGCTAAATACTAAAAAGGCGTATGGTCCGGATGGGTTCCTCCTGTTGTACTAAAAAACTGTGCTTCCGGGCTGACTCCCTGTCTAGGCAAACTCTTCCGTCTCTGTCTCTCCTCTAACATCTTCCCTTCTTGCTTGCTGGAAGTTTCCTTTCATTCAACCTGTCCCAAAGAAGGGTGACCGCTCTCAACCCTCCAACTATCGTTCAATTGCAAAAATCCCTTAATTTCTAAACTACCCTTCTTCAGTTTCTGTCCCTCCATCTGTACCTTTATCTCTAATTTCCTTTCCGGCTGTTCCATAGCTGCGGTTGTGGACGGTCATCGTTCACTTCCTCATCCTATCAACTCTGGTGTTCCTCAGGGTTCTGTCCTATCTTCAATTCTCTTTCTAATGTTCATATAATATTATGATCTTCTCAACTGTACCTCCAGTCCTATCCATTCATATGCTGACGACTACCTTACACTATTCAAACAGTTTTCCAGAATGCCCCAGAAAGCAATCGCTCAAAAACTCAAGTGATGAAGCCATAGAACACTTATCTTCTGATCTAACAAACCTTTCCAATTGCAGCAGAGAAAATGTTGTCACTTTCAATGCTTCCAAACCCCAATTTCTCCATTTATCTACCCGTCAAGAAGTCCCAGAGGACTATCCCCTTTACTTCAACAATACACAAATCAACCCATCATCTTCTCTCAGTATTGTCGGTGTACCGGTATCTTTTTCTTCTGATCTCTTTTGGAAAGACCATATTACCACTCTTATTAAAACTGTTTCCCAGAAGCTGGATGTGCTCAACCGCCTCAAGGAGTTCTTAACCCCTCCACATGTCTTCTTGCTTTGTACAGGGGCACAGTGCGTCCATGTATTGAGTATTGTTCGCATGTGTGGGGTGGATTCTCTCACACAGCACTTCTTGACAAAGTTGTTGTTGTTGTTGTTGTTGTTGTTGTTCCCCAGACTGCCTGGCCGAACAGCCCCAAGGCCCCGAGCAAGGCCAAGGCCATAACCGAGCGCCCCCACAGAACCCTCCCTGCCTACCACAATAAAGCCTGGGTAACTGAAGCCACTCCATGGCGGGGAGCTGAGGAGGGTGCGGAAACGCCCGGGAAACCAAAGCCCCACCCAGGGCCCTGTGCCCCTCAGCAATTATGAAGAGAAAGTTGAGGGGCAAAGGCAAAATGTGACGCTTCGGCTTCCAATCTTGGTAGATTGGGAGGTCAATCCACGGAAGAGACGACGTCACTTGAGATCTAGAAAATATATATATAAGTAAAAGGAACAGTCAGAGTAAGCTATGGGTATGGCAGAGATCGCTCAGTTCTCACTCTGATAGACTAGCCCATCACCACATGACTAGAACCCAATCCTCTCAGCATCAGCTAGGAAAGGCCCTAGAAAGCCACCTTTGGCGGGGGGATAGCTCCCCTATTCCAATCCCTTTCGGGGTTGGGCACCCGCCCTCTTGACAAAGTAGAAAAGAAAGCCTTTCGTCTCATTAACTAACATCCACTCACCGATTCTCTGCAATCTTTCTCTCTTCGCTGCAACGTTTCATCTCTCGCTATTAATAAAATCAGTGTTCCTCAGATCTCTCTCAGTGTATACCGTATGTACTGTATGTATGTACTCAGGCCCATTCCCCATTTTTTTTTTTTTTGGGGGGGGGGGGGTTTCCACCACCTTTATTATAAGGGTGTTCAGAAAACATGTGTACAAAATGAAATGGGTGATAGGAAACTGAAATGCTAGGTTTTTCCAGGTTAAATAGGAATGGGAATTATCCCCAGGCTACCTTTAGGATCAACCTTTCCTGGTACCTGGCGCGGGGTACGAACCTCTGAAGGGAATTTAACCCCCCTAAAAACCCACAGGTTTTGAGATGCTTTGGGTGGGGTTCGAACCCTGGTTAGTGACGCACCACCATCACCACCAGGCCCGCGCGCTAACCCACTGTACTACCACGGACGTACAAAAGTATAGCAACCTTAGTCCGATTTTTAAGAACCACGGTGATAGTCTCTCGAGATCAGTTTATTGGACTTACCATCTACGACTATTTTACGCTATACCTGACGTCAACTCGGGTTAGTATTATTGTGGGTGCGGGACATTTTCGAGGGCATTACACCACATTCGTTTTTAGTTAGGCTAGTCCCTAGCCTCGTAAGGTCGTAGGGTATCGTAGCCTTTTTACCTTAGCCATCTCTTGGTATAGGGTTCGCGTGACGGGTGCTCCAGCACGTAGCTACCAGGTCACGTTCCCTTACTGCCACCAATGAAATGCTAGGTTTTTCCAGGTTAAATAGGAATGGGAATTATCCCCAGGCTACCTTTAGGATCAACCTTTCCTGGTACCTGGCGCGGGGTACGAACCTCTGAAGGGAATTTAACCCCCCTAAAAACCCACAGGTTTTGAGATGCCTTGGGTGGGGTTCGAACCCTGGTTAGTGACGCACCACCATCACCACCAGGCCCGTGCGCTAACCCACTGTACTACCACGGACGTACGAAAGTATAGCAACCTTAGTCCGATTTTTAAGAACCACGGTGATAGTCTCTCGAGATGAGTTTATTGGACTTACCATCTACGACTATTTTACGCTATACCTGACGTCAACTCGGGTTAGTATTATTGTGGGTGCGGGACATTTTCGAGGGCATTACAGAAACACAGAATTAAACATGTTGTACTCCATGGAGGTATGTCCATAAATGCTTCCTTGCGGTGCTACAGGGTAGACAGTTTCAACGTAATTTCCCTAAATTTGTACCCTAACTTCTCTGTGAGTAATCCGTTTACATACAAACATGGTAATTTAATGTATACAACAGTATGAACATTACTTTATTAATGTCAGTACACTGCAAAAACAAAAGAACATTAAATTGAAGAGAAGATCAACAATCATTAATCATCAGTCAGAACTGTTTACTGAACGAAGATGTCTTATGTCATACTGTTGTGTACATTAAATTACCATGTTTGTATGTAAACGGATTAATCACAGAGAAGTTAGGGTACAAATTTAGGGAAATTACGTTGAAACTGTCTACCCTGTAGCACCGCAAGGAAGCATTTATGGACATACTTCCATGGAGTACAAAATGTTTAATTCAGTGTTCCCTATCACCCATTTCATTTTGTACACATGTTTTCTGAACACCCTATATACCGTACCCGTCTTACAACACAATACCACCCCTACTCTGTGCAACTCTCCAACCCAAGAGTGTCTCAATTTTTCTTCTAGTCAACAGCTGAGATCTGGAATTCTCTCCCTGAGTCCATCTTTCCCTTATCTTATGACTTATATTGCTTCAAACTGTGTGTCCAGACATTTTGGCTCGAACATTCCTTGATTTTGGCCCTGTCACTTTCATTTTTTTTTTTTTTTTTTTTTTTTTTACCATGGCTCTTTCAACTTTGGGGGAGCCATTCGTCACTGGCTGTTTTGCCTTTTGTCTCCCTCATCCATATAAAAATAAATAATAATACATACATGCATACCTAAATACATACAGTACCTATGTACAATCATACATAAAATGCCCCAGAACGAGAAGCCCACCACAGAAGCCATGAACGAACACCACACAGAAACACCAAAGGAAAGGTCCACAGAACGAAAGGACCAGCTGACCGAGCCAGCCATTTCAGACAGCCCAAGCCCGCAGGGCTAAACAGCTCCAGGACACACCCATTTACCTTTTCTAAAACTGACCATTTTCCACACCTCACGTACACTAACCCCCTCGTGTCCTACACTCCCAACTACAAAGATGATGAACAGGAATATACATTCATATTAAAAACACCCATGCCTGTCCCGACGTTGAGCCAATGCCAACACATCAGACAGCCATAATTATATCTATGTATGTTCTTGCATCCGAGAAGTAGATGTTATATATCTTAGAAGTTAAAACACCCACGCTGTCCCTAGACCTCGTATATAATTTTCCATGACGAGTATAGATATATGTAACCCGTGCCCAGTCGCCCCTTGCACTGTTCCTCTAGTAACTAAGTATTAATATTAACATTCCCTAACATCTTGTCTTGCCAGACTAAGCTTCTGAAGACCCATCGCCCCATAAATCTATGTATGCAATCCTTAGGTTAAGTATTTTTATCCGCCATTGTGTTCACCTTTTTCCATTTACTTTCCACAATTGTCATACGTCTTCCCCTTGCCTCCTTCGTATCCACAGCCCACACTACGCCAATTTATTTCGTGTCTTACACCTCTTACCCCAACCAGAGATTGTATAAGATAACCTGGTTACCAGTATCTGTCATAAGTACCCCGAAACAATAACTAAGTACCCCTACGAACTGCCGCTGTGGGTGGTATTTTATATTTAATAGAAAAAGTAGTTCCCAGGGCCAACTAATAGTATCCATAACCCTCTGACTGATCACATAACTCTATCTTTTCCAGACTCATATACCACCCATAGTTGCATTCCCCGGTAGCATTTGGCTAACGTATTCTACTGCCTTTTCAAACTTCCATATCAATTGTAGCCTAATGCCACCCCCACGCCCAGGGACCTTAGGGGCAAAATTTCCCTGTAGCCCTTGAACTCCCCCCCCCCCCCCTCTCATTAAGACACCCGCGCTTCTCGACTCTTGTCCGACCTAGCCTCTCTCTCATACCTCTTGAAGATCCTTGAATTGTCCGTTACTAACGCTCTCCAACCGTTTATATATACTCCTATCCAGCCTACCTTCACTTAGTAGGCCAGAACAACATTAGAACTTTACTAGCCCCTTGCATGCCATCTATTCTCTTACAACACATTCACAACCCTGCACCCAATGGTCGTCGGTGCGAGGCTAGCCGCCCCGCCAGTAACTAACTTCTATTGTCATACTTCCAGATAAATGTGGCAGAGTTAGCAACCCAGTCTCCACCATATCCAGCAAACCCTACAATTAACAACCAGCCGAGTAAAACCAGCTAGCTAAGGCACCTTCGGTTTTGGTATTAAAGACACTCACATCTGTCTCATACACAGAGGGTTATTACAAACACTGGTGATATGGCAAGCCCCTAGCCACAGCCGCCGGACGAATATATCAGAGAGAGGGCGCCCAGCTCCCCCTTTTTGCCCACCCGAGGAGGGAGACCCCCACCCCCGCGGAGGTATACCTGCCCCCTGTTTTGACTTTCGAGTCATTGCCAGGTAGCACAGGAATTCTTCCTATCAATGAACTAACCATGAATGACTAACACCTTTACTAACCTCTATTACCTCACAATAAACCATTTACCTTTCTTGCATGCTCTGATCACTAAATTAGCACCTCAGCTATACCATAGAATGAAGATTGAACAATCTAGAGAGACGCTCCTATCACAGCTGTCCCCATCCTCCTCGCAAAGTAGATCCAGTCTCTCTCCCCTAAATACGTCCAGTATAGCCAAAATAGTACCTCCTACTAAGGCTCAGTTATATGAAAATATAAAGGCTTCCTATCGCCCTGTGCCACAACAGTAAATACCATCTTACCTAGTCCCCATATCTATTGAGAGCTCAATTAAGTCCATAAGACTCGAGATCCCTACTGTCTGCAGGGTCCAGAACCGAGCCTATAAATCTAACTCCCGCCCCCAGTCAAATCAGTTGAAAGCTAGACACCAACCAGGGGTCACTACCCTGCAGTTAATTTCTAGCTCTGCCCTTGTGTTGTTCCGGAGTGAGATCCCAGAACCGGCAGACTCCGTGGCAGATTTGGATAGAAGGACCTGCCCACGTATTGAAGAACTTCACACATATGGCCCCCCTGGACGGCCGCGGAACCAGTCGTTAGCCCCCAACATCATGGACGCAAGATAACCAGGACCAGACCCATCAGATACTACCCAAGATTCCCTTGAGCAGTACTACATATTACTGTGCTGTTTTAGATTCACTAATTAATATTTCTACGAAGTGGCTAAGACCTGGCCCAGTGTAATTCATACTTAACCATTCCATTTGGGACGTACTAAGCGATCAGTGCTCTTTAATTAACAGGCGACCTTGACTCTCGTAATTACCTTATTCAGATATTAAAACTAGTGATATCTAACGTTCGCCCACTGATTTGCGTTCTATGTATTTCTGAAAACAAGGATATAAAACTTAGATCAGTACCCCCTGAGGTAACTAGAATTCCCGTGCTCTAAAAATACGTGTGTCTAATCTAGTCTGTGAACTACTTGTGCACCAGAGCTACCAGTAATAAATCTAACAGTGAATATGAATCTATAAGTAACATTGATGGTCTTCGGTATATAAACCTGTGAAATCAAAGCCAGTGATCAGAAGATTAATACCTGAACGTTGGAAGTGGGAGACTAGGCTCCATCCAGATCCACTTATGCTAGTGTTGTTCAATTCTATTATATTGTCTTACACAAGTATTCTGCAGTGGTATAACAATAAACGTGATCATGTAACTTGCTACCATGTGTTTCTTTGTGTTCTCTATTCCTCATATCTTGTATTGTGCATGCAGCCTTATATACCCAGTCAATTTAGAACTCACATTACCCAAGTTAAACCTGTAGAAAAACAGGGCATAACATTGGCGGCAGCGGTGGTTCTTGATTCGGATAAAAGGTTGCATTACACTGCAAGTTTGGAACAGTAGAAGCATGGCAACATCGCGAAAACTTCAGCCACTCGCACACATTCCCAAGTATGATGTAAACACATATGATATCACCAGTTACTTAGACATAATAAAGCCAGTGTACGATGTGGTACTTCATAATGACCGCGAAAAAATCGCCATGGCAATTTTGCATGTTGTACAGTTGGGAGAAGCCGTTTCCCAACTTGTTGATAAGCCTACTTTTAAAGAATTTATTCACCAAATGGTGAAACAGAATACGCCAGAGAGTACCTGGAACCAGTTTCGATCCTTCGTGATCCGGACTTTAGATCCACTTTTGGGTTCCCCCGTCGCCCCCAAAATAATAAAAGTCGACGAGATCAAGTATGAAGGGGATATAAATGTGACCCTCATACAACTCTACAGATACGTGAGGACCACGTATAGCTATGAAGATTACGACCAACAAAATGAAACTCTTATTCACCGCATTGTTAAACATCCTCCCACCCCACATCACCGCCCATCTCGACCCGTATGGCTTATTCGAAGAACATATGCTCGCCATCAGAGAAGAATGCCTACGCAGTTCGATGAATCCCCTATCCAACCTTTTAGCCCCTATCCAAGACTTCCGTGCACCCTTCCAAAATGACTTCCGGTGAAAGTCCAACCCCAGTGAACTCTTCCCCCACCAACCCTCCGCAGCCCCCCCAACAAGCCCCGTATTCTAGCTATGCCTACCTATGTAGGCCTACCACAACATATTTTCCCCATGACCCCAGAAATGTTCAGCTATCCCCCCACCAACAAAATTTCCCTTGTGACAGTTTTCCGTCGGTAGCTTGTGACAGTTTTCAGTCAGTAGCTCCCTTCCACCCCCACACAATTCCCCCCACCAACCCTCCGCAGCCCCCCCAACAAGCTCCGTATTCTAGCTATGCCTACCTATGTAGGCCTACCACAACATATTTTCCACATGACCCCAGAAATGTTCAGCTATCCCCCCACCCACAAAATTTCCCTTGTGACAGTTTACCGACCTCTCCCCCCACCAACCCTCAGCAGCCCCCCCAACAAGAGCCGTATTCTAGCTATGCCTACCTATGTAGGCCTACCACAACATATTTTCCACATGACCCCAGAAATGTTCAGCTATCCCCCCACCAACAAAATTTCCCTTGTGACAGTTTTCCGTCGGTAGCTTGTGACAGTTTTCAGTCAGTAGCTCCCTTCCACCCCCACACAATTCACACCCCTAGAAAACTTCGAAACCCCACAATTGACTCGCCCTCTCATGTCAAACAAACTCACCAGTCCCAGAGAACCTCTAACCAGACCAAGACTGCCACCAAGAAGATTCCCCAAACTCGTCCTGTTAATGTCAAACAAACCCACCAACCCCAGATAACTGCTAACCAGACCGTGACTGCCACCAAGAAAATTCCCAAAATTCGTCCTATTAACAACCCCAAATCTATACATCAGTCCTCTACCAATAACCCCTGTTCTACACCTAACTCTTCCCCCACCAACCCGCCGCAGTCCCCCAACAAGTCCCGTTTCCTAACTCGCTCACCTCTCACCACCCTGACCCTCCCACACGCGCCGGAAAGCCTCCCCTCACGCGGGACGACCTAGGGACCCAACTATGATCCCCCCCTTCCCCCAGAAATACTCAGCTATTCCCCCACCAACAAAAACTCCCTTGTGGACAGTTTTTCCGTCAGTAGCTCCCTTCCACCCCCCCACAATTCACACCCCTAATAAACTTCAAAACCCCACACTTGACTCACCCCCTCATGACAGACAAACCCACCAACCCCAGATAACCTCTAAGCAAACCGTCACTGCCACCGACACACCCCACCACTCTGATCCTCCCACACACGCCGTTAATGCCCCCCCTACGCCTGACCCCCACCAAAGTGATTCCCCCACCCTCATGCGTACCAAACACCTGCTCACCAGTCGGTCCCCCACCATCATGAGCCCAGCTAAACTATCAACCTCCCCCTCTTCACCATTACCCCACCCGCCCCAAATTCCCCCCCCAAAGATCCCGCTCGACGAAATACCACTCCCATCCCAATCCAACCACAAACCTTTTCCACCTTGGCTAAACCCCAAAATACTCTCCCTCTCGCCCCAAACAACATAATCAACCTCTCAACTTCAACCACTCCTCGAAATCCCATCCATGTCTCTCCCGGAAATAAAATCACTCTAAATTCAACCCCTCTCAAACCACAACCCTGCCTGCCCAGACCCCCCCCACCATCTCCCTATCAAATCCCCACACCCAAACCTCCAAACCACCCGATCATAGTAAACTCTCAACCTTCAGCCTTACTCACCCCTCCCCAAACCCCACTCACGACCACAACTCTCTACACAATTCAACCCCTCCCCAGCACCAACCTCTTCCGCAACAACAACCCCGACTCGACCTGCCCGTTTCATCTTTAAAACCCCCCTATCACTACCCCCGACCGAAACCACTTAGACCCCCCCTCCAAAACTGGCCCCGGGCCAGCTCGCCCCCAGACCCACATTCCTAACGACAAGAACTAACGGTATATCCACCCCCCCCTTCCAAAGTGAAAGTGAACCACCACTACTATTACCAGACCGTCACCCAGACTAACGGCGACCCTAAATAACCCCCCCCCTGATGATGATGAGGATATTATTGTACTAAATTGTTTCGAATGTTTTCAATTCCTAAGCGATTGGGCATGATTCTATAAATTTACATGTTCTCCATATACTGTATATATTATTTTTTTTTCCTTAGTCATACTACTTTTCTTGTTACCTACACTTTTCTGACTATCTTTTAAATTTGCTTGATACATTGTTAAACACTTTACCTCTTCTTAATTTCCTGTGTTCTTAAGTATCTGTCCTTTCTTAAATTTACATGTTTTCCATATACTGTATATATTATTTTTTTCCCTTAGTCATACTACTTTTCTTGTTAACCTACACTTTTCTGACTATACTTCTTTTTACTTCACCCTTGAGGCTCGAGGACGAGCCTATAATGAAGGAGAGGGAAGTAAAATGCCCCAGAACGAGAAGCCCACCACAGAAGCCATGAACGAACACCACACAGAAACACCAAAGGAAAGGTCCACAGAACGAAAGGACCAGCTGACCGAGCCAGCCATTTCAGACAGCCCAAGCCCGCAGGGCTAAACAGCTCCAGGACACACCCATTTACCTTTTCTAAAACTGACCATTTTCCACACCTCACGTACACTAACCCCCTCGTGTCCTACACTCCCAACTACAAAGATGATGAACAGGAATATACATTCATATTAAAAACACCCATGCCTGTCCCGACGTTGAGCCAATGCCAACACATCAGACAGCCATAATTATATCTATGTATGTTCTTGCATCCGAGAAGTAGATGTTATATATCTTAGAAGTTAAAACACCCACGCTGTCCCTAGACCTCGTATATAATTTTCCATGACGAGTATAGATATATGTAACCCGTGCCCAGTCGCCCCTTGCACTGTTCCTCTAGTAACTAAGTATTAATATTAACATTCCCTAACATCTTGTCTTGCCAGACTAAGCTTCTGAAGACCCATCGCCCCATAAATCTATGTATGCAATCCTTAGGTTAAGTATTTTTATCCGCCATTGTGTTCACCTTTTTCCATTTACTTTCCACAATTGTCATACGTCTTCCCCTTGCCTCCTTCGTATCCACAGCCCACACTACGCCAATTTATTTCGTGTCTTACACCTCTTACCCCAACCAGAGATTGTATAAGAAAACCTGGTTACCAGCATCTGTCATAAGTACCCCGAAACAATAACTAAGTACCCCTACGAACTGCCGCTGTGGGTGGTATTTTATATTTAATAGAAAAAGTAGTTCCCAGGGCCAACTAATAGTATCCATAACCCTCTGACTGATCACATAACTCTATCTTTTCCAGACTCATATACCACCCATAGTTGCATTCCCCGGTAGCATTTGGCTAACGTATTCTACTGCCTTTTCAAACTTCCATATCAATTGTAGCCTAATGCCACCCCCACGCCAGGGACCTTAGGGGCAAAATTTCCCTGTAGCCCTTGAACTCCCCCCCCCCCCCCCCCCCTCTCATTAAGACACCCGCGCTTCTCGACTCTTGTCCGACCTAGCCTCTCTCTCATACCTCTTGAAGATCCTTGAATTGTCCGTTACTAACGCTCTCCAACCGTTTATATATATACTCCTATCCAGCCTACCTTCACTTAGTAGGCCAGAACAACATTAGAACTTTACTAGCCCCTTGCATGCCATCTATTCTCTTACAACACATTCACAACCCTGCACCCAATGGTCGTCGGTGCGAGGCTAGCCGCCCCGCCAGTAACTAACTTCTATTGTCATACTTCCAGATAAATGTGGCAGAGTTAGCAACCCAGTCTCCACCATATCCAGCAAACCCTACAATTAACAACCAGCCGAGTAAAACCAGCTAGCTAAGGCACCTTCGGTTTTGGTATTAAAGACACTCACATCTGTCTCATACACAGAGGGTTATTACAAACACTGGTGATATGGCAAGCCCCTAGCCACAGCCGCCGGACGAATATATCAGAGAGAGGGCGCCCAGCTCCCCCTTTTTGCCCACCCGAGGAGGGAGACCCCCACCCCCGCGGAGGTATACCTGCCCCCTGTTTTGACTTTCGAGTCATTGCCAGGTAGCACAGGAATTCTTCCTATCAATGAACTAACCATGAATGACTAACACCTTTACTAACCTCTATTACCTCACAATAAACCATTTACCTTTCTTGCATGCTCTGATCACTAAATTAGCACCTCAGCTATACCATAGAATGAAGATTGAACAATCTAGAGAGACGCTCCTATCACAGCTGTCCCCATCCTCCTCGCAAAGTAGATCCAGTCTCTCTCCCCTAAATACGTCCAGTATAGCCAAAATAGTACCTCTTACTAAGGCTCAGTTATATGAAAATATAAAGGCTTCCTATCGCCCTGTGCCACAACAGTAAATACCATCTTACCTAGTCCCCATATCTATTGAGAGCTCAATTAAGTCCATAAGACTCGAGATCCCTACTGTCTGCAGGGTCCAGAACCGAGCCTATAAATCTAACTCCCGCCCCCAGTCAAATCAGTTGAAAGCTAGACACCAACCAGGGGTCACTACCCTGCAGTTAATTTCTAGCTCTGCCCTTGTGTTGTTCCGGAGTGAGATCCCAGAACCGGCAGACTCCGTGGCAGATTTGGATAGAAGGACCTGCCCACGTATTGAAGAACTTCACACATATGGCCCCCCTGGACGGCCGCGGAACCAGTCGTTAGCCCCCAACATCATGGACGCAAGATAACCAGGACCAGACCCATCAGATACTACCCAAGATTCCCTTGAGCAGTACTACATATTACTGTGCTGTTTTAGATTCACTAATTAATATTTCTACGAAGTGGCTAAGACCTGGCCCAGTGTAATTCATACTTAACCATTCCATTTGGGACGTACTAAGCGATCAGTGCTCTTTAATTAACAGGCGACCTTGACTCTCGTAATTACCTTATTCAGATATTAAAACTAGTGATATCTAACGTTCGCCCACTGATTTGCGTTCTATGTATTTCTGAAACAAGGATATAAAACTTAGATCAGTACCCCCTGAGGTAACTAGAATTCCCGTGCTCTAAAAATACGTGTGTCTAATCTAGTCTGTGAACTACTTGTGCACCAGAGCTACCAGTAATAAATCTAACAGTGAATATGAATCTATAAGTAACATTGATGGTCTTCGGTATATAAACCTGTGAAATCAAAGCCAGTGATCAGAAGATTAATACCTGAACGTTGGAAGTGGGAGACTAGGCTCCATCCAGATCCACTTATGCTAGTGTTGTTCAATTCTATTATATTGTCTTACACAAGTATTCTGCAGTGGTATAACAATAAACGTGATCATGTAACTTGCTACCATGTGTTTCTTTGTGTTCTCTATTCCTCATATCTTGTATTGTGCATGCAGCCTTATATACCCAGTCAATTTAGAACTCACATTACCCAAGTTAAACCTGTAGAAAAACAGGGCATAACAATACATACATACATAATTACATACATACTTAGATACATACATACATAGTCATACATGCATACATACATACATGATAAATAGTTACATACATCCTCATACAAACATACAGTACATCCTCACCGAAACTCACTTGTCTAAGGCAAGATACAGCAAACCCTTCTCTATATCCTCCTACTATCTCTATCCTCAATTCAAAGCCAAAGGTGGATGTTGCATGTACGTACGCAACAATCTTACTTGCTCTCGTGTTCCCAGCTTTGACTCTTCTGAATTCTTAACTATCTGGCCCCTAATTCTACTGACTATGCAAAATTCTTTGAATATCTTACTTCTAAAGTG
Source organism: Paralithodes platypus (assembly GCA_032716605.1). NCBI lineage: Eukaryota > Metazoa > Arthropoda > Malacostraca > Decapoda > Lithodidae > Paralithodes > Paralithodes platypus. The sequence goes on along the minus strand of JAVRFV010000157.1, from coordinate 196,220 downwards.
GAACACATTCTATCCATCTCTGCCTTCTCTGAAATCTCCATCTTAGGAGATTTCAATGTTCACCATCACCAATGGCTCTCCTCTAATTTCACTGACCAACCTGGTGAACAAGCCTACATCTTTTCTATCCTAAAGAACCTAGAGCAGTTAGTTCAGCAACCCACCCGTATCCCAAACCCCCCTGGAGGTTGGCCCAACATCCTTGACATATTTCTAACTTCTAAGCCTTCTGCTTATAATGTAAATCTTCTCTCTCCGTTGGGCTCCTCTGATCATAACCTATATCTCTGTCACCTGTCTTGTCTCTCCAGTACGGTCTTCTGACCCCCCCAGCCGGCGGCGCTTGTGGCTGTTTGGCACTGCCGACTGGGAGGCTCTACGGCAGTACTTCTTTGATTTTCCAAGGAATAATATTTGCTTCCATGGCCTCCATCCCCTCAGAGAGTGCCGAGCTCATTAGTAAGGTATTTCTTTCAGGCATGGAAGCATATATCCCATTCTCTTTCTCTCAGACTAACTCACAAAAATCTTGGTTTGCTCACACTTGTCCTACTGCTGTTCGTAATAAGGAGGAAGCATTCAAACGGTACTGTTGCCTTCAAACTCAAGAATCCCGTACATTATATGTGTCTGCCTGGAATCAAGCCAAATCTGCCCTTCGACTTGCCAAAAACTCTTTCATCAACAACAAATGCTCTGAACTTTCCAACTCTTGCTCTTCCCAAGCTTTTTGGCATCTAGCCAAAATCTCTCCAACAATTTCACTTCCTCATATTTCCCTTCTCTTTTCCACTCTGACAGTACCAGCATCACCTCTTCCTCTGATAAGGCTGAACTCTTCGCTCAAACTTTCGCTAAAAACTCCACCTTGGATGATTCTGGCGCTACTCCTCCTTCTCCACCCCCTTCTCACTTACTTATGCTTAATATCATAATCTCTTCTAAGGATGTACTGTATTCTGAGCCCTCTCTGGGTTTAATACTAAGAAGGCATTTAGACTGGATGGTGTTCCTCCTGCTGTACTTAAAAACTGTTCATCCGTGCTGACTCCCTGCCTAGGCAGACTCCATCGTCTGTCTTTCCTCTAACGTCTTTCCTTCTTGCTGGAAGTTTGCACTTATTCAACCTGTTCCAAAGAAGAGTGACCGCTCTCAACCCTCCAACTATCTTCCAATTTCTCTCATTTCTTGCATCTCTAAAGTTTTTGAAACCCTTCTTAACTCAAAATTTCTTAAGCATTTATCTTCCCATAATCTACTTTCAGATTACCAGTACGGTTTCCTTAACCTCTCAGCTGCGCAGCCCCTGTAGTATTCACCATACCCCTGTGCGTAGGTATTTAGATGCATTCCTCACTAAAATCGTTAATTTACCATAAATGTAATTAATACTTATCCATATGCGCCTATTTTACGTTTAATATGAAGATGGTAACATGTTACAATAATAAAACAAGTGGGACTATCATTTGTATGGTCAAAATCGCGAATTGTTGGCGAGTGGTTCATTCAACAATTGTGAGCCAGCTGGCCTCACACCCTCCTCTCTCGAAGCCTGGAGAGTGACTAACAGGGAAAATAGGTGATAATTGAAGGGGGGTGGGGGGGGGAGGGGGAAGGGGGAAGGAGGGGATGTGGAGGAGTGATATGAGGTATGGAGGAAAAAAAAAACAATTAAAGTGCTACTGGGGCCTTTTAAAAGTTTTTTTTAGGCCTAAGATCTTAAAAGTCTCCCCGCAGTCGCCCAGTAAAACCTCTTAAGGGGACCGGCCGGTTTTTATGCTTAAAAAGCTTGAATTCCTGAAAATACCATTAAGTATTAAAATGTGTTTACTCAACATCCCTTCATAAGCCAGTGAAATGTTATTAGTGAAAAGTGCTGAAAACCCATTGGATTTTGTTGTTGTTTTCTGTTTTCCAAACTTTTCCGGTATTTCTAAAAACGTTATATAGCGAACTTTGAAATTGACAGCCTCAGTAACTACTGGTCGTACGAGGATCGTACATTCGAAACTGCATAATAAATCGTAGGCTTGTCCACCATTCTTTAACTGTCTTTGTAGCGCAATGGATAAATGCACTGAATTTCGGTGTGAGCATCCTAGGTTCGAATCCCTGGACTGCCACATGTATTTGTTGATTTCATTAATTGAGTTTAGGAGTAAAGTCGGTTGGTGGAGGTAACATAATAATTCATTCAGGTTCAGGGGTAGTTTATAGAGAGGCCTTCCTTAGGGTTAAGGCCCCATTAATTACTCTTTCCTTTCATCTATACATAGCCTATGATAGCGCAGTTGGAAAGTGTGTACATGCTTAGATTGATATGCAGGATTCGAAACTGCATAATAAATCGTAGGCTTGTCCACCATTCTTTAACTGTCTTCGTAACGCAATGGATAAATGCACTGAATTTCGGTGTGAGCATCCTAGGTTCGAATCCCTGGACTGCCACATGTATTTGTTGATTTCAGTATGGAAGTAAAGAAGTCCTTGCATGACAGTGTGGTAATCCCGACACTGACTTACGGAAGCGAAGCATGGACGTTGGTTGAGAGACTCAGACCAAGAGTGAGAGCAGTGGAAATGAATTACTTAAGAAGTGCGTGCAGAGTTAAATGGAGGGATAGACGGACTAATGAGGAAGTAAGGAGGTGTGGTGTGGAGGTAGATGTGCTGGAAAGTGTGAAAAGGAACAACTTGAGATGGTTCGGCCATAATTATGGAACGTATGGAAAGCGAAAGAATGACTAAGAGGGTGTACGAGAGCGAGGTGGAGGGACAGAGAGGGAGAGGTAGACCGAAAGAGAGGTGGAAGGATGGAGTGAGGAAGTATATGAACGAAGGCAGTGCTGGTTGGGGGGAGGGGCGTCGACTGACTGGGGACAGAGGTGCATGGGGGCAGTTCGTTCGTGGTCACCCCTTCGGGGATCACGGCGTAAGGCAATAGATAGATAGATTAATTGAGTTTAGGAGTAAAGTCGGTTGGTGGAGGTAACATAATAATTCATTCAGGTTCAGGGGTAGTTTATAGAGAGGCCTTCTTTAGGGTTAAGGCCCCATTAATTACTCCTTCCTTTCATCTATACATAGCCTATGATAGCGCAGTTGGAAAGTGTGTACATGCTTAGATTGATATGCAGGATTCGAAACTGCATAATAAATCGTAGGCTTGTCCACCATTCTTTAACTGTCTTCATAGCGCAATGAATAAATGCACTGAATTTCGGTGTGAGCATCCTAGGTTCGAATCCCTGGACTGCCACATGTATTTGTTGATTTCATTAATTGAGTTTAGGAGTAAAGTCGGTTGGTGGAGGTAACATAATAATATATAAATGGAAAGAGCGTAAAATACTCTACAACCTCCCAAAAGCTGCATCTTCTACTCTGCCATGTTCCTGCGTAAAATATTGTAAACCAAAACAAAAAGTTAAAAATTTTCACCCAATTACCTTAGACTTTCACATGTTTTTCTCAACACCTATTTTGTCGCACTTTGGGATCTAATAATAAATGTATTATTGGGCCTCTAGGAATATTTTATATACCAATGGAAAGCACGTGAAATGCTCCATAAAGCTATTGTCTCCTTTTTTGCATTTAAGACACAGCCCCTTGGCATAGGTAGCTAACCACCGAGTACAAAATAATTACCTAATTTCCGAGTCACCTAATTCCGAAATTAGATAAAAAAATAAAAAAACAAACAATAGAGTTGTAAAACCACCTGTCCTGAGTTGTCTGATCCCTCCGAAAATAATATATAGTGCTTGGGTTTTGAACTATTTGTCTTCAGAATTTTGGTTAAATTTCCGGGCTAATTTCCAACCTAATTCAGGAACAAATTGACCTAGAATATAAAACAAAAAACACAAAATTCTTGTTACATAATTTTCTATACGTGTGCGAAATCTCATTGAAATCGGACGAAGTTCAGTGTCCCCCCCTATTAAAAAGCGGCCGATCCCCTTAAGAGTCTCCCCGTAGCTGCCGGGTTAAGGGCCACTCTACTGGTGATCTTCTTTCATATCTTACTAACTCTTGGTCATCCAACTTTCGGGACTTCGGTGAGACTTTTTCCCTTGCGCTAGACATATCGAAAGCCTTCGATAGAATCTGCCACAAGTCTCTAATTTCCAAACTACCCTCCTTCAGTTTCAATCCCTCTATCTGTGTCTTTGTCTCCAATTTCCTTTCAGACCGCTCCATAGCTGGAGTTGTGGAGGGCCATCACTCACTTCCTCAACCTATCAACTCTGGTGTTCCTCAGGGTTCTGTCCTGTCTCCAATTATCTTTCTAATATTTATTAATGATCTCAACTGAACCTCTAGTCCTATCCACTCATATTCTGATGACTCTACCTTATACTATTCAACTAATTTTTCACATCAACCCAGCATGCAATCACTCAAAAATTCACATAAAAGGGCCATGGAGTGCCTATCTTCCGACGTATTAAGTATTTCTGATTGGGACAGAGAAAATCTCGTTACTTTCAGTTTCAACACCTCCAAGACCCAATTTCTCCCTCTATCTCTCTATCGCTATCTTACACAAGACTATCAATCAATCTTCAACAATATACACATTAACCCAAAATATTCTCAAAATATTCTAGGTGTATCTTTTTCATCCGACCTATCTTGGAAAGATCATATTACCACTCTTGCTAAAACAGCTTCCCAAAAGTAAGGTGTGCTGAATCGTGTCCGAGGGTTCTTCACCCCCGCACAGCTTCTTGCTCTGTATCAAGGCTCAGTGCGCCCCTGTATTGATTATTGTTCGCATGTGTGGGGAGGCTCCACCCATACCGCACTTCCCGAAAGTGTAGAATCCAAAGCATTTCGCCTTATCAACTCACTTCCTCTTACTAGTTCCCTACAATATCATTCTACATGCAGCAGTGTTGCATCTCTTTCACTGTTCATTTCTATTACGACAATCAGTGTTCTTCATACCTCTCTCATTGCATACCGTACCCCCTCCTTTGCGGCGAGTGCGAGGCATCCGCCTTTCAACACAGTCCCACTCCTATTCTGTCCAGCTCTCTAACCCAAGAATTTGCAAATTTTCTGTCTTTCTTCTACTCAACAAGTGAACTCTGGAACTCTCTCCCTCAATCAGTCTTTCCTCCATCCTATGACTTAAACTGCTTTAAACGTCGTGTGTCCAGGCATTTTGACGCAAACGTCCCTTGAATTTGGCTCTGTCATTATTTGGCACTCGTACAGGCAACCTGCCTTTTGTCTCCTTCATACACATATGAAAACAAATATATACAGACAGACAGATACATACGTTAGTTGGTGTGGTGTGGAGTAGTCACATTTGATACATCATTATTAGTCCAGATATGACAATTGGAATAGTTAAATAAAATACGAAGGCATCTGGCAACTGCAAATGTTCACAAGTTGTATGTGAAATTGGCGCGCTCGACCGTGGGGCGAAATCATGCACACCTGGGCTCCCAGGTAGCTTGGGCACCACTAAAGGAGCCTGTCGTGTGGAGAGATTACTAGGTTACTAACATAATAATTATTATATGGTAACAAAACCACCCAATTTTTTTTTTTTTTTTATAATAAATTCAGAACTTACCTTCGAGGCGATTGAGGGACCTTAAACTGTTAACAGTTTGAGTCATAAACAAATTACTGGAAATGACTTGTTAATTTTCATCTTTTTATCATTAGGTGGTGTTCAAGTATAAATGAACTGGTTGTACCAGCAATGAAGATATCACAGATAAAGCATAACATAGTGTAAGTATGTAGAGGTAGTGAGACCGGTCACGGTGATGTTATATAGTCATTCAAGAACATTCATGGACCTCCTATGTTCATGAATATGTAGTTATTGACATTGGAATTTATTTATGAATGGTATTTGTTTCCATAGCTATAGTTACATAATGAAACACATACGGGGTCCATGGATAAATTGGTTATATACAGTATATGTTCGTGTACAAATAGTTAGAAGTGTGTTGTATGAAATAAGGTTGGTGTCCCGGAATGTCATCACCTGCTGTAGATCACCACGGCTAGGTCGATACCTTGCTGACCTCCTGGCTATTGTGTGTGTGTGTGTGTGTATGTGTTTGTGTCTCTCCGTATGTGTGTCTGTGTATTTTTATGTGTGTGTGTGCGTGTGTGGTCCGGGGGGGGGGGGGGGGGGGGGGGGGGGGGGGTATGTGTGATAGTGTGTGTGTGTCTCTATTTGTATGTGTGTGAGGGTATGTGTGTGTGTATTTGTGCGTGTGTGTGTGTATTTGTGCATGGGTTTGTGTGTGTACGCCATTTTGGTGTAGTCATTATTAAACAGCGGGGTGTTATATTTTATAGATATGTGTAATATAGACCCAAAGCCTTATTATACAGTATATCCTGCACTATTGCTGCCGAATGTATATTATGGGTGTGGACATAATTGATCACTTGCGAGTTTCAGGCTATAAGGAAGTTGGATCCGTACACATTTATATATACTGTATATAATTATATATAAATGCAATGATACTGTAGGTTTCTAATGAATAGAAAGTATGATTAATTTGGCTTTATGTAGTTCTGAATGTATTACGACCGTATTTGGCTTTATGTAGTTCTGAATGTATTCGACCGTATTTGGCTTTATGTAGTTCTGAATGTATTACGACCGTATTTGGCTTTATGTAGTTCTGAATGTATTACGACCGTATTTGGCTTTATGTAGTTCTGAATGTATTACGACCGTATTTGGCTTTATGTATATATAAATGTACTACGACTGTATTTGGCTTTATTGTAGGTCTGAATGTATTACGACCGTATTTGGCTTTATGTAGTTCTGAATGTATTACGACGTATTGGCTTTATGTAGTTCTGAATGTATTACGACCGTATTTGGCTTTATGTAGTCTGAATGTATTACTTTAGACTGAACGTATACGACCGTATTTGGCTTTATGTAGTTCTGAATGTATTACGACCGTATTGGCTTTATGTAGTTCTGAATGTATTACGACCGTATTTGGCTTTATGTAGTTCTGAATGTATTACGACCGTATTTGGCTTTATGTAGTTCTGAATGTATTACGACCGTATTTGGCTTTATGTAGTCCTGAATGTATTACGACCGTATTTGGCTTTATGTAGTTCTGAATGTATTACGACCGTATTTGGCTTTATGTAGTTCTGAATGTATTACGACCGTATTTGGCTTTATGTAGTTCTGAATGTATTACGACCGTATTTGGCTTTATGTAGTTCTGAATGTATTACGACCGTATTTTAGCTGGTAATTCTGCTTACTACCGATGTCTACGGTTCCATCTTCCTTATAGCATGAAACTCGCAAGTGGTTAATTGTGTAAGGCACGAGACAAATGACACCTGAGGCACCAATATGGCGAAGGTTGGCCGATCTCTGTTACTATAAGGTACAAAGGAGTACAAAGGAAATCAAGCAACAACAGGTCTAGTGACCCTTCTAGGCTGCTTGTCCTCCAAAACACTGAGGATCAAGTGTCCAAACAGTGGTTTAGAGTGGGTAAGGGAACATTGGAAAGGGAACTACTGCCCTGCCACTAACGTGGCAGGACTAGGAAGTTAGTAGGGGACATATGGGTTAGTAACTGAGGGGAGGATAAAATAAAGTTATTCATTTACAAACGCAGTCAGACGCGGGTTTGATGCGAGATATTTGTCTAGGCGGAATTTAAATGAATCAACGGTGCTGCAGTCTATAACGTCTCGGGGAAGCCCATTCCACAAGTTGACAACTCGATTGAAGAAAGAAATTCTTAGATTCGTGTGAGTTAAAAGATTTACCAATAATTGTGCAACCGTTTCCCCGCGTGTAATTAGATTGGTCGATAGTGAAGTACTTACTACAGTTCATATTGTCGATGCCTTTGATGATTTTGAACACTTGAATTAAGTCACCTCTTAATCTGCGCTGGGTTAAAGGAAATAGATTTAATTCTCTAAGACGCTCTTCGTATGGTTTGTTCTTTAGCTAGGTATCATTTTGGTAACTCTACGTTGAACTCGTTCTAGCTGTTTATGTCTTTTTGGTAATAAGGGCACCAGCATTGAACGCAGTATTCCAGAAGAGGGCGGACTAAGGAATTGTAAAGGGTTAGGATTACGTCTTTGGATTTATGCTCAAATGATCTGCCTATAAAGCCAATTAGTTTGTTTGCCTTCTTAACAACTTCTGAACATTGTTGACTCGGTTTTAGGTTACTCGATATTGTTACTCCCAGATCGGTTTCTCTGTTTACATTCTTAAGCTGAGTGCCATTCATCGAATAGTTTGCTTTCTCATTTAGGTATCCGATATGTAGTACTTTACATTTATCCGCATTGAAACTCATTTGCCAAATTTGGGCCCAATGTGACAATTTATCTAGATTGTATTGCATATCGTCAACTTGATCTTTTGAGAGTACGCTATTTGCAATTTTTGTATCGTCAGCAAATTTTGAGATTGTACAGGTGAGACCCTCATCTATGTCGTTGATGTAAATTAGAAAGAGAATTGGTCCTAGTACCGAGCCCTGGGGTACCCCGCTACTTACATTGGTCCATTTAGATGCCTTACCGTTTATGACTACTCTTTGCTTTCTGTCGCTGAGCCAATTTTCTATCCATTTCAACACACCGTCTTGTATTCCATGCGCTTTTAGTTTTAGCAGTAAACGTTTGTGGGGAACTTTGTCAAAGGCCTTTTGAAAATCAAGGTATATAATATCTACAGCTTTACTCTCATCGTAGAGGTTGAGGATATCGTGGAAGACGTCTAAGAGGTTTGTTAAACAGGAACGTTTTTACGAAAGCTGTGCGTGTTGAGTATCTTTAAGTATGTTATTTTCCTCTAAGTGATTTACGAGTCTGTCTCTTATGACCGTTTCTAGCATTTTACATACAACTGAGGTTAAGCTAATTGGACGATAGTTATGGGTAGGGATTTGCTGCCTTTTTGAAATATCGGTGTTACGTTGGCTATCTTCCACTGATCAGGCATAGTTCCAGACTGCAAGGATTTATTGAATAGTAATGTCAGTGGTTTTGGAGAGCTCATCCTTAGCTTCCTTTAGAACTCTAGGCGAGATTGTATCAGGTCCAGGCGTCTGATTTACCTTGTGTTTATCTAAACAATTCAATACTTCTCTCTCTGTAACGGTGATATTGCTTAGAAACATCGGAATTATCAATCTGAATCGGCGATGGTGTAGGGATATCACTGAGGTCTTCTGTTGTAAAAAATGATGCAAAGAAGGTATTGAGGGCATTACTCATTTGTACTTCGTCTTTGGTGTATTCTCCATTTTCATCGACTAACGGTCCAACAGTTGAAGTAACTACTTTTTTCTTTCTGATATAACTATAGAATTCTTTCGGGTTTGTTTTACTTTGATTCGCAATATGTAACTCTAGGGTCTTTTTACTTTGCTTAATTAACTTTTTGGCTTTGCGTCGTAGCTCTACAAATTTCACCCGTTCTTCGTCATTTTGTGGGGATTTTAATCTATCATTAGCAAATTTTTTAGCAGGCAGGCAGTTTGAAATATCTTTATTCCACCATTTGGGCTTATTATTATGGCCTGGACGCCGTATTTTCGATGGTATACAGTCTTGCACTGCTTTTAGGTCTCTACACTCACCCCCTATATACAGGCTTACCGGGACGCGGGAAGACTGCGGAGAGTTCCTTAAAACGGCGGACTGCGGGAAGACTTAAGAGTAAGGCTATTAAAAAATCCATTTAATACACCCCAATTTTTTTTTATTTCCCCTGGGCCATGCCAAAATAATCCTCCACCCTCCCTCCTCCTCACTTTCCTCACCTCCTTCAGTTATCACCTATTTTCCCTGTTATTCCCTTATTCTGTGGTCAATTTTCATGCTAACATTAGCGAGTTGCAAGCAGGGCATTGTCATCACTGTTACCAAGCGAGTGGAAGAGAGAGCGAGAGGAGTATCGATCGACAAGTCTCTCTCCAGACTTGGAACGAGTGGTGGGGAGGGAGTTGCCTCAGCCAACATTATGTAACTCCCGGCCTGTATCGCCGATTTTGACCATAACGCTGTTTCCATTGTTTTATTGTTGTAAACAGGTTAATACCTTTATAATCAACTATAATAGGCACATATGGTAAAGTATTATGCTATTTATGGTAAAATAACGATGTTAGTGATGGGAACAGCTCAAATACGTCAGCACAGGAGTGTGGTGTCTCATACCCCCATGCGCATTTCTTAGGTTAAGGAGAGACTGGCCGTTTTTCTGGACCCCCTTCTCCCTAATGTTTAGCCCCACTAGTTTTAGATTATAAGACATTGCCATTAGTTTGGCGATTTTTTAACACCTTTCGCCCCATTTTGTTGTCAATTTTAAGACCTTTCGTGCCATTTAGGTGTTGACTTTTTTCCTGGCGAGCGAAAGCGAGCCTGCAATTTTAAGTGTCATCGGCCTTTGGCCGGGACATTTTTCTGCCGAAAAATGTACAAATTTATCTTGAAGGGGGGTCTAGGGGATGTTTTCTAAGCTTGATGGAGGTCTAGGGAGGAAACAAAAAATATATGAATAAATTAATTAATAGACCAAACAAACGGCGAGTCTCCCCTTAATTGGTACGGTATATATTCTATGTTTTATTTATGGGAGGAAAATGAGTATGATTGAATTAGGAGTGCATAACCTTATGCAATAGTTAAATATTATGACCAATTAAAGGTTTAATAGCAAATTATTCTTGTAAGTCAATCACACTATGTTGCCTTCCATACATTAAATCATGGCGTGGATACAAACTACTGGGGCCAACTGTACAAAGGTCTATCTATCTATCTATATCTATTTATATCTATTTATCTATCAACCTTCCAACTATCGTCCAAGTGCTCTCATCTATTGTATCCCTAAAGTTTTTGAAACTATTCCTACTTCCAAATTTCTGAAGCATTTAGCTTTTCATAATCTACTCTCAGATCGCCAGTATGGGTTCCTTGAGGGTTGCTCTACTGGTGATCTTCTTTCATATCTTACTAACTCTTGGTCATCCTCCTTTCGGGACTTCGGTGAGACCTTTTCTATTGCGTTATACATATCGAAGGCCTTCGATACAGTCTGGCACAAATCTCTAATTTCTAAACTACCCTCCTTGGGTTTCTATCCCTCCATCTGTGCCTTTGTCTCTAATTTCCTTTCCGATCGTTCCATAGCTGCAGTTGTGGACGGCCATCATTCACTTCCTCATCCTTTCAACTCCGGTGTTCCTCAGGGACCTGTCCTATCTCCTATTCTCTTTCTAATTTTCATAAATGATCTTCTCAACTGTACCTCCAGTCCTATCCATTCATATGCAGACGACTCTACCTTACACTATTCAATTAGTTTCCCAGAACGCCCCAGCCAGCAATCCCTCAAAAACAAAGGTAATGAAGCCATAGAACACTTCTCTTCTGATATAACTACCACCTCCAATTGGAGCAGAGAAAACCTTGTTACCTTTAATGCTTCCAAAACCCAATTTCTCCATCTATCTATCCCTTATTCTTCAACAATACAAAAATCAACCCTTCATATTCTCTCAGTATCCTCGGTGTCTCTTTTTCTTCTGCTCTCTCTTGGAAAGACCATATTACCAGTCTTGCTAAGGCGGCTCCCAGAAGCTGGGTGTGCTCAACCGCCTCAAGGGGTTCTTTACCCCTGCTCAGCTTCTTGCTCTGTACAGGGGCACAGTGCGTCCTTGTATTGAATATTGTTCACATGTGTGGGGAGCATCCTCTCACACAGCACTTCTATACAAAGTAGAGAGGAAAGCCTTTCGTATCATTAACTCCCGTCCACTCACCGACTCTCTGCAATCTCTCTCTTCGCCGCAATGTTGCATCTCTCTCGCTATTCTATCGCTACTACAATAATCAGTGTTCCTCAGAGCTCTCTCAGTGCATACCACCTCTTCTACGTAGGGTACATAGTACCCGTCTTGCAACACAATCCCACCCCTACTCTGTACAACTCTCCAACTCAAGAGTGAAACATTACTCCCAATAATTCTTCTATTAATCAGTTGAACTCTGGAACTCTCTCCCTGAACCCATCTTTCCCTCCTCCTATGACTTAAATTGTTTCAAACTCTGTGTGTCCAGGGTTAAAACTCAAGAATCTCATTCTTCCTATGTTTCTGCCCGGAATCAAGACAAATCTGTTCTTCGACTTGCTAAGCACTCTTTCATCAATAATAAATGCACTGAACTATCCAACTCTAGCTCTTCCCAATCTTTCTGGCATCTAGCCAAAAACCTCTCCAACAACTTTTCTTCCTCGTCTTTCCCTCCCCTTTTCCACTCTGATGGCACAACCATCACTTCTTTCTGACAAAGCTGAACTCTTTGCTCAAACTTTTGCCAGAAACTCTAGCTTGGATGATTCCGGTGCTATTCCTCCCTCTCCACCCCCCTCTCTCCTACTTATGCCTAATATCCTAATCTCTTCTAAAGATGTACTTTCTACCCTCTCTGGGCTTAATACTAAGAAAGCAATAGGTACGGACGGTGTTCCTCCTGTTGTACTTAAAAACTCTGCTTCCGTGCTGTCCACACATCATAAGGACGAGTCTGTGAGTGTTTTTTTAAGAGCGTTTCGCTCACGATGTGTGGCAATTGTATTTGATCTCTCCCTGGGCGGGAAGGTTTGAACAGCAAGCTAGAGTTCAAAATTGGCCATTACCTACGTTAAGGCGCATCGTCAATGATTCTGGGGCCACTACTAAATATTAGGTTTTCCTTCTTCCCTTCGGGACTCAAACCTATATTCTACCCTCTCTGGGCTTAATACTAAGAAAGCGTACGGTCCGGACGGTGTTCCTCCTGCTGTACTTAAGAACTGTGCTTCCGTGCTGTCCCCCTGCCTAGGCAAACTCTTTCGTCTCTGTCTCCTCTAACGTCTTTCCTTCTTGCTGGAAGTTTGCTCTCATTCAACCTGTCCCAAAGAAGGGTGACCGCTCTCAAACCTACAACTATCGTCCAATTGCTCTCATCTCTTGTATCTCTAAAGTTTTTGAAACTATTCTTGCTTCCAAATTTCTTAAGCATTTCTCTTCTCATAATCTGCTCTCAGATCTCCAGTATGGCTACCTTAAGGGTCGCTCTACCGGTGATCTTCTTTCATATCTTACTAACTCTTGGTCATCCAACTTTCGGGACTTCGGTGAGACTATTTCTGTTGCTCTAGACATATCGAAGGCCTTCGATAGAGTCTGGCGCAAATCTTTAATTTCCAAACTGCCCTCCTACGGTTTCTGTCCCTCCATCTGTGCCTTTGTCTCTAATTTCCTTTCCGGCCGTTCCATAGCTGTGGTTGTGGATGGCCATCGCTCATATCCTCATCCTATCAACTCCGGTGTTCCTCAGGGTTCTGTCCTATCTCCTATTCTCTTTCTAATTTTCATAAATGATCTTCTCAACTGTACATCCATTCATATGCAGACGACTCTACTTTACACCACTCAATTAGTTTTCCAGAACGCCCCAGCCAGCAGTCCCTCAAAAGTAAACGTAATGAAGCCATAAAATACTTATCATCTGATCTAGCTACTATTTCCAGTTGGGGTAGAGAAAACCTTGTTGCATTTAATGCTTCCAAAACTCAATTTATCCATCTTACTACCCATCAGGAACCTCCAGAGGACTATCCCTTATTCTTCAACAATACAAAAATCGACCCTTCATCTTCCCTCAATGTTCTCGGTGTCTCTTTTCCTTCTGCTCTCACTTGGAAGGACCATATTACCAGTCTCGCTAAGGCAGCCTCCCAGAAGCTGGGTGTGCTCAACCGCCTCAGGGTTTTTTTCACCCCTGCGCAGCTTTTTGCTCTGTACAGGGGCACAGTGCGTCCTTGTATTGAGTATTGTTCACATGTGTGGGGAGGATCCTCTCACACCGCACTCCTAGATAAAGTAGAAAGGAAAGCCTTTCGTATCATTAACCCTTGTCGGACAGAAACATTTGTTACTTTTACGTCCTGTGTTCAGATTTACCTAAACGAGCATCCTTCCATGCTCCTTTTTTCGCATAAACAAGAGCCAGAGCGTAATACAATTATGTATCCGTGAAAGGGCGATAATAGAGCTTTCCAATGACACCTGAATCATCTTTGTACGACAACGGGTTCGCTTGCAACGATGTTGCAACGCTAGTACAAAAACCCTAATATACGTTAATTTCCCGAGATTTCACCCTATATAGCGAGACGAGGGATATGTACATATGTGGTGGTATCAGTGGCGGGACTAGGTCCACGCTGAACGGTCAGAGACCGCCTGCGGTCCTCTCACCCTGTGGACTCTCTCTCATAATGCCGATAATGTGCGCAACATCCCTTGCTACTCAAGTCGTCAGCCGCTCTTTTGGCCTAGGCTCTCTAAGCCAACTTAAGTCGTCAGCCGCTCTTTGAGGGTTAACTCCTGTGCACTCACCAACTCTCTGCAATCTCTCTCTCTTCACCGCAATGTTGCATCTCTCTCGCTATTCTATCGCTACTACAATAATCAGTGTTCCTCTGAGCTTTCCCTGTGTATACCACCTCCTCTACGTAGGCTACGTAGTACCCGCCTTGCAACACAATCCCACCCCTATTCTGTGCAACTCTCCAACCCAAGAGTGAAACGCTATTCACAGACTTTCTTCTATTCAACTGCCGAGCTCAGGAACTCTCTCCCAGAGTCAGTCTTTCCCTCTTCCTATGACTTAAATTGCTTCAAACTCCGTGTGTCCAGGCATTTTAGCTCGAACGTCCCTTGATTTCGGCCCTGTCACTCTTTGAAATCTGGTGGCGGCACTAGGAAAAAAAAAAAAAAAAAAAAAAAAAATTGGGTCGAAAGTTCATTGATTTTGGCCCGGTCACCCTTTTAACTCTGGGGGAGGTACTTGTCACAGGCAGTTTTGCCATTTGTCTCCCTCATCCATAAAAAAAAAAAAATAATTTACATACTGTATACTGTATACAGTATATATATATATATATATATACAACGTAGAATGGCAAAAATGATCCATAATATTATAAATTTTCCGTATGAAGAAAGGTTGAAGAAATTAGGCTTACATTCGTGATAGCGAAAGAACTCGTACAAATGGTTTCAAATTAGATAAATTTCGTTTCAGAAAAGATATAGGCAAATATTGGTTTGGTAACAGAGTTGTAGATGGGTGGAATAGGCTACCAAGTGATATAGTGGGATCAAGAACGATAGGGAGCTTTAAGATAAAATTAGATAGGCATATGGACGAGATGGGTTGGGTGTGAGGGGGATCTAACAGGTGTGGGCCAATCAGCGCTCAGCAGACCCCGTAATCCTGCGTTAATCTCTAATCTGCGTTTTGGTAAGATGATCCTCAGGGTATTAGAGTGTTAAGCCTATAATTGGGCTTTGTAATTGGGGTTGTGTGGGACAGGGATCTGCCTTGCTTAGGCCAATCGGCTTTCTGCAGACTCCCATTTTCTTATGTTCTTATGTCTCATTAACTCACGTCCACTCACCAATTATCTGCAATCTCTCTCTCTTCGCCGCAATATTGCATCTCTCTCACTATTCTACCGCTATTACAATTATCAGTGTTCCTCAGAGCTCTCTCAGTGTATAGCACCCCCTCTTCGTAGGGCACGTAGCACCCGTCTTGCAACACAATCCTACTCTGTGTAACTCTCCAATCCAAGAGTGAAACGTTATTCTCAATCTTTCTTCTATTCAACAGCTGAGCTCTATAACTCTCTCCCAGAATCAGTCTTTCCCTCTTCCAATGACTAATTGCTTCAAACTCCGTGTGTCTAGGCATTTTGGCTCGAACGTCCCTTGAATTTGGCCCTATCACTTTCAACTCTGGGGGAGGTACTCGTTACAGGCAGTTCTGCCTTTTGTCTCCCTCACTCACATAGAAAAAAACTCTCTCTCTCTCTGTATCTATCTACAGTATTGCTAAACATTTTGATCCCCGAGGGAGTGGCCATGAATAACTCGCCTCCATATTTTTCGGGGCCAATCGTTCGATTACCGGTACCGTATCGTATCTAACCAGTTTTATGGGGAAGGGTTGCTATAGTCTATAATCATTATTAGGCCACACATCTTGACTACTACCCTCTATAACTCAAAAAGGTCAAGAATAATCAAACCAATATTTCTACTATTTGGGGAGAGTCAGCCAGGGAATGGGTGTGGAAATGTACAGCCCATTTACTCTAGTCCTTTTTAAGTTTTAGAGGTTTTGGCGTAATATTTCTAGCCTACTTATAATGAATAGACTATAGCCCAACTGCCCATTGTTGTGTCTACTGTGTGACATGCATGTGGAAGGTTATCATACGGTTGGAATAGCTGTGGATGTGAGTGTAGTCTGTAACCAGTTCATCATAGGTAGGCAAGAAATTCCCACCCCAACTTCTTATAACTCAGCAAAGTAATCGAGCTAATATGTCTACCAGTTGGGAAGAGTCAGCCAGGGAATAACTGCGGAAATGTACAGTCCATATGCTCTAGCCCTTTTGGAGTTACAGAGGTCAGAGGTCACAATTTCTGGTCTACCTCTTATGAATGTAGCCTAGCCAGTGTCATCAGTTAGTCCAGGTTGATTGTTTATAAGCAAGACGGGGGAGGAAGGCAGGGTTTGGGCTGTAGGAAGTTAAGGGGAGATGTGACGTTTTTCTGGTCCCCCTTCTTCCTCATGTTTAGCCCCATTAGATCTCCGATTTTATGACGTTTGGCCCATTAGTTTGGCGATTTCAAGACTTTTCGCCCCATTTATTTTTCAATGTTATTTCGTGTCATTTAGGTGTCGATTCTATCCTGGCGAGCGATAGCGAGAAACATGAAATACAGCAGGAGAGATAAAGTCGTACTGTATTCCATCGTTGCTCCCATGGTGATCACGTGCTACCATAATTATACCTTGTGTTCTGTACAGGGAACACTGGTCTACTGCACCTCTACTGTACGCACTTTGCCAGGTGGTGTGTCACACGAGCGCCTTTTCCCTCAATTTTTACTGGCAATTGTAGTCTGGCTGCTTGAACATTTCCGTGATGTCAAAATCCAGGCACTTTATACAGGGTGTCTCAAAATAGATGCAACCCATTAACATTATAATAATTTATTACTCACTTTACTTTATTACTCAAGACAATTAGACAAGAAACTCCAAAAAAGATTAATTTTTTTAGAAACTGATATTATATCAATTAAAAAAATAAAGATTTGAGGTCTCTAGCTCAAAGGATACATCCATTAGAGTACATGTAAATTACTACCGTTGCGCTGCAGACACACTTGAAGCCGACGAGCAAAGTTGTCAATTACCAAAATGGTCCGATTATGCCATGTTTTGAGATGGCCACCCAGGTGTGCATTTCACAGAGTGCAGATTCGTGCCATCAGGAAGGAAGAGTGTGTCAGGGTGATTGACAACTTTGCTTGTCGGCTTCAAGTGTGTCTGCAGCGCAACGGTAGTCATTTGGAACAATGTGCTCTTTGTATCCTTTGAGCTAGAGACTTCAAATTTTTATTTTTTTAATTGTACTAATATCAGCTTCTAGATAATGGAATCTTTTTTGGAGTTTCTTGTCTGAGTAATAAATTATTATAATGTTAATGGGTTGCATCTATTTTGAGACACCCTGTATCATCTACCTGTTGTCTAGTCTACGATGCCAATGCGAAAAAGCCTCAAAATATAACGAGAAAAATCTTGCTCATCGAAAATTGCCGTAAAAATCCCTGTGTGACACCGACTTTAGAAAGGTTATAGTGGTGATAATAGGAAGCATAGATATAGTTATAGTCCAAGTCCAGTCATTATACTGTATGTAGGCGATATATTGTAGCCTTTAACCTCTGTAACTAAATAAGGGCTAGAGTAAATGGGCTGTGAATATCCACTGGCTGACCCTTCCCAAGTGGTAGAAATATTAGCTCGATTATCTGTAATTAAATAAGGGCTAGAGTAAATGGGCTGTAAATATTCACACCTATTCATAAGAACATAACCTGTCCCAAATGGTAGCAATATTAGCTCAATTATCTGTAACCTAAATAAGGGCTAGAGTAAATGGGCTGTAAATATCCACACCTATTCCCTGGTTGACCCTTCCCAAATGGTAGACATATTAGCTCAATTATCTGTAACTAAATAAGGGCTAGAGTAAATGGGCTGTAAATATTCACACCTATTCCCTGGCTGACTCTTCCCAAATGGTGGAAATATTAGCTCGATTATTCCAGTCGTGTTTTAGTTATTGAGGTTAGTGGTGAGGATTGTTGGCGTAATTATAATGAATAAAAAGTAACATTTATGGTACACACACACACACTGTATCCAACCCTTTGAAGATCAGATTACACATATATTTTCTGGCTATTAATGGCCACTTTTATCCAGGTTAGGAAGGGAATATGGAAGTCAGAGAGTTATATAATTGAGATTATAATTCCCACAGCTCCTTCGTAAGCTGTATACAATCGTCTAATGATAACCATAATAAGCTGTCAAAATGCATCCTAATCTTCAAAGGGTAACGTACTAAAACATAAACAAATAATGCACGGATTTAAGTAGATTATAAAACTTATGTAGTCATGGATGAATTTAGATTAGTGTTGACAATACATACTGTATTACACATAATCTATTGATATTTAATGTGTAATACAAGCAGGGAAGTTTGGATGAAAAGAAGAAAAACAAGAATAATAAGTAGATAAGACAAATACAATTAACGGAATATATAGAACATGGTGAATCTAAATGAATTAGTATGTCAGGTAATTTCCCTGTGGCTAGTGGCGTAGTTCTGTTTTATACGCTTGAGGATGGGTGTAGGGATGCGTATCATGTAGCTCTGTAGGTCAGTGAGTGTATGTTTATAGCCCTGTGTCAGTGTAGCTCACTATATATATATATATATATCTATATAATATGTGTGTGTCGGTGTGTGATTTTGTGTGCCAAGCTCAGTGTGTGTGTGCGTGTCAGTGTATTCACTTGCTTGTTCGTCAAGGGGAATCCACGCAATGCGAGCTAAGCTCATTATTATCGCGCCTCCTTAACTGGGAATGTATTTCGTGAAATGCATGTTAAGTTTTTATGTATCGTTGGAATGGCTGTGGATGTGTGTGTAGTCTGTATTTTAGCCAATTGGCGACATCTAGAAACGAAGGCTTAGAGTTAATCTGTATGGTACCATTATCACTACGGTACCAGTCTCACCCGAAGGGTTAGGTTGACCAGTAGCTTAGGTTGACCAGTACGATACCCATCTCACCTTGTAACCGATCACCAACCCCAGATGGGACGTCACAACTTGGCCACTTATTCCAGGTTCCTATTTATACTGCTAGGTGAACAGAGGCTACACCGTTAGGAGACTTGCCCAAATGTCTCTTCCCCGCCCGGGTCTCGAACTCGGGACCTTCTGGTTGTGAGCCAGACGCGCTATCTGTTTACGCCACAGGGTGTGAGTGTGTGTGTGTGTGTGTTAGTGGGGGAGGGGAGTGTGCCTGTTAGTATTTATCATGGTGATTGTTGTATTTGTATAAGAGCTTGTAATTATTACTGTAATGTGTCTGTGTCAATACAGTCCTCCATACACTCATGATGGTAGCGTGTGTGTGGCTGTATCTGTCAGTGTGCGCATGTGTAGAGCAATTTGTGTGTGTGTGTGTGTGTGTGTGTGTGTGTGGGTGTAGGTCAATGGTTGTGTGTGGCTGTGTGTGTGTAGGTCAGTGTGTATGCATGTATGTGTACCGTTATACTTACACCTGACTCCCTCCATAATTACCTCCTTTCCTCCAGTACCTTCGACCCCTCACCTCCTCCTCCTCCTCCTCCCCCTCCCCCATCCCATGCCTCACTTTCGTACAGTAACTCTCAAAAGTCTCGTACAATCTTCACAACTTTTGTCCTTAAGGGGAAGGTAGTTGCTTTTTCTGGCTCCCCTTCTCCTTTTTCTCTAGCTTATTAGTTTTGAGAATTTAAGACGTTCGTTCCATTAGTTTGGTGATGTTAAGACCTTTCGCTCCATTTCTTTGTCAATAATAAGACCTTTCGTGCCATTTAGGTGTCGATTTTTTCCTGGCGAGCGATAGCGAGCCTGTAATTTTAAAAGGAATCAGCTTTCGGCCAGGAAAATTTCTACCGAAAAATTAAGAAATTTAGCTTGATAGGGGATGTTGGGAATGTTTTTTAAACCTTGATGGAGGTCTAGCGAGGAAACTCAATAATCAATGAGTATATAAATACACACCACCAAACGAGTAGCCTACTATTCCCTAAATAATTAATACACACCACCAAACGAGTAGCCTACTATTCCCTAAATAATTAATACACACCACCACGAGTAGCCTACTATTCCCTAAATAATTAATACACAACACACCACCAAACGAGTAGTCTACTATTCCCTAAATAATTAATACACACCACCAAACGAGTAGCCTACTATTCCCTAAATAATTAATACACACCACCAAACGAGTAGCCTACTATTCCCTAAATAATTAATACACACCACCAAACGAGTAGTCTACTATTCCCTAAATAATTAATAATTGATATATGAAAACTAAACATATCAATCCATTCACATTTGTTTTGTTATCATAAAGATTTAGCTGATGTGTGTTGTGGCCTCTTACGTTAGCTATACTTGAGTGATAATTCATAGTTGACTGTAGGAAGATAGGACAGGTCTATTGGGTGTGACATGCTCATTTTTAGGAATACTATTTTATTTGTGTACCGTACTGTTGTTTTATATGCGTCTCTACTACGCTTTTGGATACTCTTGTGTATCTTATCCCCGTCTACTTATTGTGAAAAGCCGGTTATCTCTTGGTAAATTGTGTTTTTTCTTTTTCTTGTTTAAGGGGGTAGCCTACTGTTTAAGGGGGTAGCCTACTGTTTAAGGGGGTAGCCTACTGTTTAAGGGGGTAGCCTACTGTTTAAGGGGGTAGCCTACTGTTTAAGGGGTAGCCTACTGTTTAAGGGGGTAGCCTACTGTTTTGTTTTGGTACATATATTTATCTATTAATTTATTTTTGAGTTTCCTCGCTAGACCTCTATCAAGCTTTGAAAAACATCCCCTAGACCGCCTTTCAAAATAAATTTGTACATTTTTCGGTAGAAAAATGGCCCGGCCGAAGGCCGGTTTTTCATTTATATTAGAGGCTCGCTTTCGCTCGCCAGGAAAAAATCGACACCTAAAGGGCACGAAAGGTTTTAATATTGACAACAAATTGAGGCGAAAGGTCTCAAAATCGCCAAACTAACGGAACGAACGTCTTAAAACCTCAACACTAATATGCTAAACATGAGGTAGAAAGGGGTCCAGCAAAAGCAAGCCACTCCCCTTAATCTATGTTGGTTTTGTGTGTGTTTTTGTTATTATTATGATTATCCTCTTCTCTGTCTCTGTGTGACTGCCTAGAATCCTAGATGATAGATATTTCCAACACACAGTACTATAGTCTATTTGCTGTAAGTAGGCGAACAATCATGACCTCTATCCTCTGTAACTCAAAAAGGGCTGGAGCAAATTGGCTGTAAATTACCACATCTATTCCTTGACTGACTCTTCCCAAATGGTAGACATATTAGCTCGATTACTCTAGTTGTTATTGAGTTACAGAAGTTATAAGTCATGATTTCTCGCCTACTTATAGCGAATACACTATAGTATTCTTTGTATTCCGTATAATTATGTAATCGTTTGCTATGTCATGTACAGTACAGTACCTCTTAATTACATGCTATAGTCCATTCATTATAATTTGGCCAGAAATCGTAAACCCTAACCTCTGCCACTCAAAAAGGGCTAGAGAAAATGGGTTATAAATTTCCACACCTATTCCCTGGCTGACCCCTTTTCAAATGGTAGGAATATTAACTCATTTACCAGTACTATATAGTCGTTTGTGAGTTAAAGCGGTTACTATTCAAGAGTTTTGACCTACTTATTATGGACAAGGTATAGGATATTACCCTCTTTAGCATTATAACGCATTTTGACGATGTAGTTTGGCTATCCTTAGACGATTTTATAGAGCTTAGGATGGACTTCTAGGAATCTAAGGGGTCAAAACCAACTCATTTATCCTTCTGACTCCCATAGATCCCAAAGATTCCTCCTAAATTATCACTCGCCAGGAAGCAATCGACACCTAAATGGCACAAAAGGTCTTAAAATGGGCAGAAATTGGGCGAAATGTCGTAAATTCGCCAACATATACTGCTAAAATGCGTGATAATCCCAAGGGGGTTAATTATTCATGTTCCTTTGTTGCTGCATATATGTATTGTCTATCATATACTGTGTAACTCGTTGATCATATCACACTATTTACATATTGCATTTGTTTGTTTAGCTAAGGGTCATTAGATGTATTAATAGTCGAGTGCATGTTGATGGGTAAAGACAAGTGTGTGGATGTTACTAAAGTGTTTTTGTTATTAATTGTGTTCCAGGGTTGTGATTGTTTTGCCATTTTTTAGCATTTTATTTTAGTTTGTCATCTAAACTAAAACAACAACAACAGCCGCTAGTCTGGCATCTTCACAGTATAAGTGTTATCAGAAACCAGCCACCTAGAATAACCTACCTTCAGTCTGGTTTCCGATTCCAATGTGAAAGAGCCTCAAAATATTACGAGACAAAACTTGCTCGTTGAAAAAAGCTCACGTGTGACACTTGCCTTAGACCTCTTCAAGAACAATAAATAAATAAATAAATAAATCACACACACACACACACACACACACACACACACACACACACACACACACACACACACACACGTCTCTCAGTCTCAGAGCTAACTTAAATAAGTTTTGTTTTTGGTAGAAAATTGTCCGGGCCGAAGGCCGATTTCTCTTAATTTACAGGCTGCCACTTGCCCAGAAAAGATCGACACCTGCATGGGGTGAAACGTATTATCATTGCCAAACTAATAACGTAATAAGGTGCAGCAGGGGTGATCCAAAAAGACCACCGCTGGGTTAAAATAGAGTTAAAGGGCGATAACTGTATAACACGAGAGATTTTATCGGCAATTTCGAATGGTCAACATTTTCCCAACAACTTCTCTGGGATCGTTTGCACGGAATGGAAGGTAAACAAGAGATAGGTTAATTTACGTGATATAAATATATTAGCAGTTAGCAGTCAAAAGTTGCCATGATAGCCTAAATAAATGTGTTAATTATTTTGGAGTTCGACCTTGTGTGATCGAAACAAGATGGATATATATATATATATATATATATATATATATATATATATATATATATATATATATATATATATATATATATATACAGTATATACTGTATACAGTATATAATATGATAATGACGATACTAGTTTATGATGATGTTGATGTTACGTGTGTGTGAGTGTGTGTGTGTGTGTGTGTGTAAGTAGAGTGTGATGTGTGTGGGTGAGGGTCGGGAAGGAGTAAGGAATGGCATTAAAGGTATATGAATAGTGAATGAGGGCGCCGAGTAGAGATGAATAGAACGTGAATGAATTTAGGTGAGCGTGTTGTACAATAGCCCCAGATACGCCTCGTCATCCTCACCCACTCCCTGCCGCGACGTCGCCTACACTCACTCAGTCTACTCCTTCAGCGACTCCTACACACACTCTGATCACTCCCTGTGTGTTCTTCTACTCCTCCAGGGATATTCTACTTGTTCAGCGACCCCCCCACACACTCTGATTACTCCGGAGCACCAGCCAGCGATACTCTTCTCCTTCAGCGACTCCTACACACACTCTGATCACTCCCTTGGTGTTCTTCTACTCCTTCAGGAATACATATACCGGCCAGGGATATTCTACTTGATCAACGCCTTCCACACACGCTCTGATTACTCCCAGACGTACCCTCTACTCCAGCGTCACTCCTTCAGGATTCCAGATACCAGCCGGGGATATACTCTCTTCCTTCAACGACTCCTACACTCACTGATCACTCCCTGGGTGTTCCTCTACACTTTTCCAGAAACACAAATTGCAAACACCAGTAATACTCCACTGCTTCAACGTATTCCACACTGTCAGATCACTCCTTGGCTGCTCCTCTAGTCTCTACTCCCTCGCCACTCCTTCAGAACTCCCAAGACAAGAGAAATTTCACTCGTTCAGCGTCGTCCACAGTCACAGCTCACTCTCAGGCCGTTCATATACTCCCTCTCCTCTCTGTCAGGATTCTAAGACTCCAGTGAGAAATATTTCATTTACCAAAACAATTCATCATGAGCAGTGAAATACCATTAATTTGCTCATTTTACTATGTTAACAGAGCGTAATATATAATGCCATGCACTGAACTTGTCTATTTATACCATTACGTGTTTCATGTGTGACACTTGCAAGACTCATTGCGAATTATTCAATACAGGGTGAGTGATTCATAGGACAAGCAAAGATGACATTCCATGGCTTTGGAATTGTTCATGTTAAAACAATTGTGGCAATACAGACTCTCATTATAGTGCTGCTGCTCAGAGTTGTCAGTGCCAGAGATAAGACTGGGAGAGCTACGAACATAGACATTAAAGACATAAGGGCTGGCAGTGATCTGGTGCTTGGACTGACATCGGAGGACCTTGTACACACGGCTACTGAAGGAGGGGGTGTGGGTGGTGCTGGTAGTGGTGAAGGTGGTGTAACGTCAGTTCATACCTTGAGTTCTACTGACGAAGGAGGTGTAACAGTGGTTGATAAGTCTAATGTTGATATGCTTCGTAATTTACTTTTTATTACTAATAGAGGGGATGAAGAAATGCAGCACCAACATCTGACCTCTGACAAAAGAAGCGATAATATTGATATGGAGTTGTCCAATAATGATCTTTCTGTCTTTGCTACTAACGAAGGAAATATGGCAGGTAAAATTGAATATTTAATTCCAACGCTTCGCCCATCAACTATTTTATATCAAGAAAACAGAAACAGGAACCATGAAGGAATAACCAACTCTACTTTTCCTCCCGAAATTGATTTATACTAAAGGAGTTGCAGACGAAGGTGTGACTAAAGATCTCGCTACATCTTCCCTCCTGCCACTCGATCCATACCGAGGACCAATAAAGAATGTCCGTGAAGCCTTAGCCAGTACTACCTCTCCTCCCTCTCTCTTTCCCGCTGACGGCGACGTATCAGAAGGCCCCGCCCCCCGGTTCCTCGGTATGTTGGGGACGATAGCACCAACTTCCAGGCGGGGATGTGGCTGCTGGCGCTGGTGGGGCTCCTATCTGCGGCCCTACCAGCTGTCTTCCTAGATACCTCCCTTGGCTTCAGGAGGAGGAGGAGGAGGGGCGTGGTGGAAGAGGGAGGGAAGGCACAGTCGGCAGAGTGGGTGGGGGAAATGATTGACAAGATGAGAGAGGAAGACAGGTATTAAAGGTGCCCCAACTCGTTTTGTTCTTTCTCCCTCTCTCTCTGGGTTGTATCCATTCGGCCCCATTCAGCCTATTGTTTTAAGACGTTTATCCCCATCCAAGTGTTGATTTTTTCCTGATGAGCGGTAGCGAGTCAGCATTTTTTGTAAAATGTTTTTGACAGCAGGCTAAATTTGTACATTTTACGATAGAAAAATGTCTCCGACGAAGCCGGATTTCTTCATACAATGCTGGCTCGCTATCGCTCGCCAGGAAGAAATCGACACCTGGATGGGAATAAGCGTCTTAAAACAGTAGGCTGAATGGATACAAGCCAGAGAAAGAGAGAAAAGGAGAACGAAAAGCAGGTCAGAGGGAAGAGGTGAGAACTCTGTAGATAAAAAGGTAAACAAGAGGGAGAAGGAAGAGTGACGCCCTGGCACCAAGTATATATATATATATTGATCAATAATTGGTATCGCAATATATAAAAATGATTTCTTCCTTTCCAGTGAGATATGCAAACATGGTCCTACACTTATTCACCCTATTCAACATCCGACAGACATTAATACAGCGCAGAGCGAGCCAAACATGACTTATTAGCGTCACCGTACTTGAAGTAAAAGAACCAGATCGTCAGCTTAGTGGGTGGTGGAAGTGATTCCCCTTCAGACTCATATGACGCAGAGGTTGCCAGATTAGCAATAAGAAATAGAGTTCTCTCACTCTTATAATTACCTCTCCAAAATTAGTTTTCTGCCCACAGCTAACTCAAAGACAACTGCAGAGGTTGAAGTAGCTAAACTAAAGGTTTCTAAATACCCCTGATGGTAACAAAGGCTTTAAAGTAGGCTATCCCTAATAGGCTCACAATTGCGTCATATGTCGGAGAGGGTTAATGGGAGATGAGCCGGTTTTCTGGTCTCCGTTCTTCCTCATGTTGAGCCCCATTAATTTTCAGATTTTATGACGTTCGACCCATTAGTTTGTCGATTATAAAACCTTTCGGCCCATTTCTATATCAATATCAAGACCTATCGTGCCATTTACGTGTCGATTATTTTTTTCAGATTAGAAAGAGTATGTGGAAGTCAGAGGGTTAATTGAGATAGTCTTTACCCTTATGATACCCACGGATCCTTTCAAAACTGTATACAATCATCTAATGATAGCCAGAATATACTGTACTGTCAAAACTGTATACAATCATCTAATGATAGCCAGAATATACTGTACTGTCAAAACTGTATACAATCATCTAATGATAGCCAGAATATACTGTACTGTCAAAACTGTATACAATCATCTAATGATAGCCAGAATATACTGTACTGTCAAAACTGTATACAATCATCTAATGATAGCCAGAATATACTGTACTGTCAAAACTGTATACAATCATCTAATGATAGCCAGAATATACTGTACTGTCAAAATGCGTCACAATTTTCAAAGGCTTAATCCTTCACCTGAGATTTGCATTTTGGAGGTACGTTTAATCAATTGACCACTTGCGAGTTTAAGGGGGGTTGGGCGTATTTATTTGCTCATTTATGTATCTTTTTAATATTTTTTTAGTTCCCTCCCTATACCTCCATCAAACATAAAAAAAAAAACCCGCCCAAGACACTCCTTCAAGATAAATTTGTACATTTTCCGATAGAAAAATGTCCCGGCCGAAGGCCGATTCCTCTTAAAATACAGTCTCGCTATCACTCGCCAGGAAAAAATCAACACCTAAATGACACTAAAAGTCTTAATATTGACAAAGAAATCGGAGCGAAAGATCGTAAAATCGCCAAACTAATTGGCCGAACGTCTAAAAATCTTAACATTAATGGGGCTAAACCTGAGGGAGAAGAGGGACCAGAAAAATAACATATCCCCTCTTAAATCTATAAGGAAAATAGAGTTGTAGACATCGATATTTAACATAATTAATAGCTATGATACGGTCGTAGTATATTTATAAACACCTAAAATCAAATTCAACATACTTTCTATCCATCAGAAACCTACATTATTATTGTATTTCTGTTTAATATCAATGTGTATGGCTCCAACTTCCTTATAGCCTGAAACTCGCAAGTGGTCAATCAGTTCAAGGGCTCATAATGTACTGTAATTTATGACCTCGACTGTACATTTTACCACACGGCCAGGATTCGAACCCAAGCCCCGTGGGACGATTACTAGACCCCGATACCACAACGTCATAAACCTACTTTAGTGTACTGTATAGTGTATACACAGTAAAGAATATAGAGGTGATTGTGCTTAATAAAAACCTGAATATTTCTGTATTATTGTTATTGTTATTGTTGTTGTTGTTGTTGCTGTTGCTGTTGTTATTATTATTATTATTATTATTATTATTATTGTTATTGTTGTTGTTGCTGTTGTTGCTGTTGCTGTTGTTATTATTATTATTATTATTATTGTTATTGTTGTTGTTGTTGCTGTTGTTATTATTATTATTATTGTTGCTGTTGTTGCTGTTGCTGTTGTTATTATTATTATTATTATTATTGTTATTGTTGTTGTTGTTGCTGTTGTTATTATTATTATTATTATTATTGTTATTGTTGTTGTTGTTGTTGTTGCTGTGGTTATTATTATTATTATTATTATTATTGTTATTGTTGTTGTTGCTGTTGCTGTTGTTATTATTATTATTATTATTATTGTTATTGTTGTTGTTGTTGTTGCTGTTATTATTATTATTGTTGTTGTTGTTGCTGTTGTTGCTGTTGCTGTTGTTATTGTTGATATTATTATTATTATTGTTATTGTTGTTGTTGTTGCTGTTGTTATTATTATTAATTATTAATATTATTATTGTTATTGTTGTTGTTGCTGTTGATGTTGTTATTATTATTATTATTATTGTTTTTGTTGTTGTTGTTGTTGTTGCTGTTGCTGTTGTTATTATTATTATTATTATTATTGTTATTGTTGTTGTTGTTGTTGTTGTTATTATTATTATTATTGTTGTTGTTGCTGTTGTTGATTTTGTTGTTGTTGTTGTTATTATTATGTATTATTGTATTGTTGTTGTTGTTGTTGTTGTTGTTGCTGTTGTTATTATTATTATTATTATTATTATTATTATTGTTATTGTTGTTGTTGTTGTTGCTGTTATTATTATTATTATTGTTGTTGTTGCTGTTGTTGCTGTTGCTGTTGTTATTATTATTATTATTATTATTGTTGTTGTTGCTGTTATTATTATTATTATTATTATTATTATTATTGTTATTGTTGTTGTTGTTGCTGTTGTTGCTGTTGCTGTTGTTATTATTATTATTATTATTATTGTTATTGTTGTTGTTGCTGTTATTATTATTATTATTGTTGTTGTTGCTGTTGCTGTTGTTATTATTATTATTATTATTGTTGTTGTTGCTGTTGTTATTATTATTATTATTATTGTTATTGTTGTTGTTGCTGTTGCTGTTGTTATTATTATTATTATTATTATTATTATTGTTATTGTTGTTGTTGTTGTTGCTGTTGTTATTATTATTATTATTGTTATTGTTGCTGTTGTTGCTGTTGCTGTTGTTATTATTATTATTATTATTATTGTTATTGTTGTTGTTGCTGTTGTTGTTGTTGCTGTTGTTATTATTATTATTATTGTTATTGTTGTTGTTGTTGTTGTTGTTGTTATTATTATTATTATTATTGTTGTTATTGTTGTTGTTGCTGTTGTTGTTGTTGCTGTTGTTATTATTATTATTATTGTTATTGTTGCTGTTGTTATTATTATTATTATTATTATTGTTGCTGTTGTTGTTGCTGTTGTTATTATTTATTGTTATGTTGTTGTTGTTGTTGCTGTTGTTATTATTATTATTATTATTATTATTATTGTTGTTGTTGTTGCTGTTATTATTATTATTATTATTATTATTATTGTTATTGTTATTATTGTTGTTGTTGCTGTTTTTTTTTTTTATTATTATTACTAAGATTTTATAACATTTTGGTACAGCGGTATCGAAGCCAAACAGCCAATCCTAACTGTCTGGGCTCGAATCCGGGTCGACTTGTTACATTTATATAGATGTAAAGATGGCCACATAAGTTATGGTCCTCGTCGTGTTCTTATGTATGAAAGTAAAATTAGTATGAATTGCGAGTGTGGTTTATTTTAATTATCAGCTGACTAAGCATATGAGTTAACCACTGCATAAGAAACTACACTCGTAATTTAATCATGCGCATTATATATCTATGTATAAGATCACGGAGAGGAACAAAACTTATATGGGCAACTATATACTGGTATATAACGTTATTTATAATAAATTTGTATATTTCAGTGTTTCTCTCATTACTCCTTTAGTTTTAGTGATTTACTAATGAAAGAATAATGCAGTTATAGCCAGAATAATCGGTCAAAATGCGTCATAATCTTCAGAGGGTTAAGGGGGACGTTTTTAGTTTCCTCCCTAGACCTCCATCAAGCTTTAACAAAATATCCTCAAGATCCGCCTTCGAGATAAATGTGTAAATTTTTCGGTAGAAGAATGTCCTGGCTGACGGCCAGTTCTTCCTAAATTACAGGCTAGCTATCGCTCGCCAGGGAAACAAAATCGGCACCTTAATGGCACGAAAGAGCTTAACATTGACAGAAAGGAGGCGAAAGGTCGTAAAATTGCTAAACTAATGAGGTGAACGTATTAAATCTCAAAACTATTGGAGATAAAGACGAGGGAGAAGGGGGTTCAGAAAAAAACCCCGTAAGTGACAATTCCCCTTAAGGCGAGGTGAGAGGCACAACAAGTCGATGAATTACTATAGTCTATTAATTCTAGGTTGGGTAGAAATCGTAACCTCTAACCTCTGTAACTCATAAACGACTGGAGTAATCGAGCTAATATTTCTACCATTTGGGAAGAGTCAGTTAAGGAATGAGCGTGGAAATGTACAGCCAATTTGCTCCAGCCCTTTTTGAGTTACAGAGGATAGAGGTCATGATTTTTCGCCTACTTACAGCGAATAGACTATAGCTTCTTCCTTGCCCACGACGTCCTAGCTTCCTCATAATAAGGAAGCTAAGGATCCTAAGTTATAATGCCTAGATAGGACTTGATTTTGAGCATTAAAGGGGGATGGGCCCGGTTTTCTGGACCATTTTCTCCCTCATGTTTAGCCCCATTATTTTTCAGATGTTAAGATGTTTGCCCCATTAGTTAGTCGATTTAAGACCTTTCGCCCTATTTCTTCGTCAATATTTAGACCTTTCGTGCTATTTAGGTGTCGATTTTTTCCCTGGCGAACGATAGTGAGCCTGTAATGTTAGAAGAACTGGCCTTCGGCCGGGAAATTTTTCTACCTAAAACTGTACAAATTAATTTAGAAGGGGGATCTAATGGATGTTTTTTTTTTTTAATTTGATGGAGGTCTAGGGAGGAAACTAGAAAAATAATGAATAGCCTACATGCAAAAATCGGCCAAAAAGTGAACCATCCCCCCTTAACCCTTCCCGCCCGGGCAGCATTATAAAATGACACCGTGGCAGCTGGGCAGGAGCCCGGGTGTCCCCTTGAAATCCGTAAGCTTGAAAGCCTATTAAGCTTGTTTTGAAAGCCGTGCGTTCAACGTATGTAAACACAGCCGGTCGGAGGCGACGCGCGCACCTCCAAACACAAGAAGAAGATCGGAGTTTGTTATTGTGTTGTCTGCTAAAACAAATTCAGTGTTGAAAAGTGTCCCATATTGCTAACATCGCCTCGAAACTCTCTCCACGGAAATCGTCATCACAACTGAACCAGTTGACTTAGAGAGCTCTACTCAATGCCAGTCTACAGATTGGAAACAGCAGTACGTTTAGAGATGCGTGGGAATTTTCTAGCAGTTAAAATAACAAAGATACGGGTATCCTATTAAATATGCTTTTCGGCCATATCGCCCGGATCTCAGCAACGTCCTTAGGGGGGCGAGCCCGGGTGGGAAGGGTTAATGGCGCTAACAAGACCTATAGTATATTATTGGTCTTGGGCGCTAGAATTGCGATGTCGGCTATGCAAGGTGTCAAACCCGAGCAATATTGTTTAAAGACTTGAATGATTTGTGTAATGAGGAAGACAAAAGGCAATGCTGGATGTAACAAGTGTCTCTCCCAAAGTTGAAAAGAGTGACCGAGCCAAAATAAGGGCGGTTGGTGGTCATCTTCAATTTTATATATATATATATATATATATATATATATATATATATATATACCGGTATATATATATATATACTGTAGGCTATATAATATTGTATATATTATGTATTGGAAAGAAGTGTGGTGTGTTTGTTTGGTATAGTGGAATGAATAGGAGGAGGTGTTTGTGAGAGTTAGCTGGATTACCCTCTGTGTAGGCGAGACACAAACAGAAACAGTGAGAGAGGCCAGACAAATGAAAATGGGTTCCAGCAACTCCTTATCAAATGCCTATGAGGCCTCCCCTGGGTATTGCCCTGCTCGATTGGTGTCTACAATCTCCTCAATGTGAGAAGGAATACAAGAAAATTAACATAAATAGCATTGTCTTAAGCCGCTTTATCGCTTCCAAAGACACAATTTGAACTATAAACCATGATTTTATTTTACATATACAAGAATAATGACTAACAATAATAGCATAACAATACAAATAATAATATATATAATGGCCTGGTCTTACGTTTGACACCCCTAGAATAACGCACCAGAGAGAGGTAGGGGGCCATCAAAATTTAAGGGGAGGTATTAGGTTTCTCTGGATCCACTTCTCCCTCATGATTAGCCCCATTAGTTATGAGATTTTAAGACGATCACCTCATTTAGTTTGACGATTTTAAAACCTTTCGCTTCATTTTTTCGTCAATATTAAGACCCTTCGTGACATTTTACACCCTCTAGACCCCCTTCAAGATAAATGTGTACATTTTTCGGCAGAAAAATGTCCTGGCCGAAGGCCGATTCCTCTTTAAAATGTCAAGCTCGCTATCGCTCGCCAGTAAAAATTGACACCAAAATGGTACAAAAGGTCTTAAAACTGATGACAAAATGGGGCGAAAGGTGTTAAAATCGCCTAACTAATGGATCAAACGTCTTAAAATGTCAAAACTAAAGGGGCTTAACGCGAGGACAAAAATGGAGGACCATAAAAACGACGCTCCCTGACACACACACACACACACACTATAGCGTGACGGAATGAGCCAGGAGTTGTCAAGGGGAACATATTATCACAGTGAGTTATAGTCTATTCGCTGTAAGTAGGCGAGACATCATGACCAGCTCTATCCTCTGTAACTCAAAAAAGGCTAGAGGAAATTGGCTGTAAATTACCACATCTATTCCTTGACTGACTCTTCCCAAATGGTGGAAATGTTAGCTCGATTACTCTAGTCGGTTTTGAGTTACAGAGGTTATGATTTATCGCCTACGTACAGTGAATACTTTTTTTTTTTTTTATAACTTGACACGCACCGCAACCCATACAGTACCGGTGACGTCCTTTTATAACTTGACACGCACCGCAACCCGTACGGTACCGGTGACGTCCTTTTATAACTTGACACGCACCGCAACCCGTACAGTACCGGTGACGTCCTTTTATAACTTCACACGCACCGCAACCCGTACAGTACCGGTGACATCCTTTTATAACTTGACACACACTGCAACCCGTACAGTACCGGTGACGTCCTTTTATAACTTCACACGCACCGCAACCCGTACAGTACCGGTGACGTCCTTTTATAACTTGACACGCATCGCAACCCGTACAGTACCGGTGACGTCCTTTTATAACTTCACACGCACCGCAACCCGTACAGTACCGGTGACATCCTTTTATAACTTGACACACACTGCAACCCGTACAGTACCGGTGACGTCCTTTTATAACTTCACACGCACCGCAACCCGTACAGTACCGGTGACGTCCTTTTCATTATATTCTGGCAGCTATTAGACGATGTTATTCAGCTTAGGAAGAACCTCTACCACTAAAAAGACTACACACTATATGCATTCATTCTTTCAGCTTCCATATATCCATCCTAAGCTTCATAAAGTCGTCTAAATGTAGCTGAAACCAGACAGAAAACACATCGCTGGTACAGAATGGGTTAAGGTGAGGCTGATAGACTGTTGAGATTAAGGGGAGATGAGTCGTTTTTCTGGTCCTCTTTCTCCCTCGTGTTAAGCCCCATTTGCTTTGAGATTATAAGACGTTCGGCCTATGAGTTTGGCGATTTTAACACCTTTCGTCCCATTTCGTTGTCAAATTTAAGACCTTTCGTGCAACTACCCCCTTAACCAGGGTGCCAAACGAGTGATGTATTCCTTTCTTTGTAGTCATCATTACTAAATATACACCATTAAAATTGCTTCACAGTTCTTAATATGCGTGGAAGTAATACAATAGCCAAAACAAAACTATTTCATCTTGTAGTCCTTCTCGTATTCATTCAAGTAAAAAGAAAACAAAATTGACATCCCAAGTCCTTAACCCATTGAGGATTATGATGCATAACCTTTTCCTCTGGCTATCATTAGACGATCTTATACAGCTTTGGAAGGATCTGTGGGAGTTAAAAGTGTAAAGATTGGCCCAATAAACCCTCTGACTACCATATACCCTTCCTACGCAGAAAAAAATCATCTAATGATAGCCAGAATACATTGTCAACATGCTCCATAATCTTCAAGGGGTTAACCCTTTCAACACGACAATGGACATTTTGTCTTTTCTGGTTACCATTAGACGATTTTCTTTGGCTTCTAATTTACCTCTAGAAATTAAAGGAGTATAATGCTATTTAAATAATCAAATAATCCATATGCGTAGAATGGTACTTTATAAGCTGCATAAAATCATCTTATGTTCGCCAGAATAATGGTTACAGAAGGCGTCACCAGGACCCTGGGTGTCACCGTGCTCACGAAGGCGTTAACCCCATCTGTACCGGTAACATTATTTGTTTAATTATCTTAGCTACATTTAGACGATTTTATGAAGCTTAGGTAGGACATCTTCCAAACAAAAGGCTACTAACTCTCTCAATTAATCTTTTTAAAATGCCCCAGAACGAGAAGCCCACCACAGAAGCCACGAGCGAACACCACACAGAAACACCCGAAAGAAAGGTCCACAGAACGAAAGGACCAGCTGACCGAGCCAGCCAATTCAGACAGGCCCAAGCCCGCAGGGCTAAGCAGCTCCAGGCCGCACCTACCTACCCCTTCTAAACTGACCATTTTCCACACCTCACATACACTACCCCCTCGTGTCCTACACTTCTAACTACAATGATGATGAACAGGAATATACATTCATATTAAAAACACCCATGCCCTGTCCCTAGGTTGAGCCAAGGCCAACAAATCAGACAGCCATATATCTATGTATGTTCTTACATCCGAGAAGTAGATGTTATATATCTTAGAAGTTAAAACACCCGCGCCTGTCCCTAGACCTCGTATATCATTTCCCATGACGAGTATAGATATATGTAACCCGTGCTCAGTTGCCCCTTGCATTGTTCCTCTAGTAACTAAGTGTCTCTATAATATTAACTGCCACCAGTACTGATACGACATAGCGGCACTGTCCTTGTGTCGTATTGTGCCAAGTGCAGATCAACCAGGTTTCATCACCTTATTAGGACGACGACTATAATGTCGTCGTTCATCGATGTATTCAATCCTTAGGTTACGTATTAATATTAACATCCTTAACATATCTTGTCTTGCCAGACTAAGTTTCTGAAGACCCATCGCCCCCATAAATCTATGTATTCAATCCTTAGTTTAAGTAGTAATATTAACATTCCCTAACATATCTTGTCTTGCCAGACTAAGTTTCTGAAGACTCATCGCCCATAAAATCTATGTATTCAATCCTTAAGTTAAGTATCTTTATCCGCCATTGTGTTCACCTTTTTCCATTTACTTTTCCACAATTGTCATACGTCTTCCACTTACCTCCTTCGTATCCACAGACCACACTACGCCATTTTACTTCGTGTCCTACACCTCTTACCCGCCCGATTCTACCTACTCGATGATGAACAAGAATATACATTCATATAAAAGAAACACCCATGCCCTGTCCCTAAGTTGAGCCAAAGCCAACAAATCCGACAGCCATATATCTATGTATGTTCTTACATCCGAGAAGTAGATGTTAAAAACCACATGTCCAAACTCATAAGAAATTAAGATACCCACGGGTACACCAGGATATAGAACCATTGCCCCCATAAGACTTAGACAGCCATGAATACAGATGTTAGCCACCATGCTGTAACTCCAATTCTTACCCCAACCAGAGATTGTATAGATAACCTTTGTTACCAGTATCTATCATAGTATTCCTAAACAATAACGAAGTACCCCTACGAACTGCCGTTTTTCTTTGGTCTATATTTCATAGAAAACGCAGTTCCCAGGGACACCTAGACGTACAAGAAATCGTGTCAAATAATAGGTCCATAACCCCTCATATTGACGAGTAATAATACACCATGTTTTTCCCTACTTTCTCCACAATCAAGCACACACCTACAGTTAACCTCCTTCTCCCCCACCGCCCCACAGTCCACATGATTCTATCTTTTCCAGACTGAAATACCACCCCGTATTTGCATCCCCCGGTAGCATTTGGCTAACGTACTTTCACTGTCCTTTCAAAAACTCCAATATCAACTGCAGCCTAATGCCATCCCCACGCCCAGAGACCTTAGGGTCAAATTTCCCTGTAGCCCCCCTGAGCTTCCCCCCTCTCATTAAAATACCCCGCGCTTCTCGATTCTTGTCCGACCTAGCCTCTCCCTCATACCTCTCGAAGATCCTTGATTTTTCCGTTGCTAACGCTCTCCAACCTTTTATATATATACTCCTATTCAGCCTGCCTTCACTTAGTAGCCCAGAATATCATTATAACTTTACTAACCCCTTGCATGCCATCTATTCTCTTACAACCCATTCACAACCCTGCACCCAATGGTTGTCGGTGCGAGGCTCGCCGCCTCGCCAGTAACTAACTTCTATTGCCATACATCCAGATAAATGTGGCAGAGTTAGCAACCAGTCTCCACCACATCAAGCAAACCATGCAATTAACAACCAACCGATTACAACCAGCTAGCCAAGGCACCTTCGGTTTTGATATTAAAAACACCCACATCTGTCTCATAAACAGAGGGTTATTACAAACACTGGTGATATGGCAAGCCCCTAGCCACAGCCGCCGGACGACCATCCCAGAGAGAGGGCGCCCGGCTACCCCTTTTTACCCACCCGAGGAGGGAGACCCCACCCCGCGGAGGTATACCTGACCCCTGTTGTGACTTCCGGGTCATTGCTAGGTAGCCTAGGAATTCTTCCTATCAATGAACTAACCATGCATGTCTAACCCCCTTACTCACCTCTCTTTACCCACAATAACCCATTCACCTGTTTTGCATACTCGGATAGTCAAATTAGCACCTCAGCTATGCAATAGAACGAAGACTGAGTAATATAAGAGAGACGCCCCTATCACAGCTGTCCCAGTCCTCCCGCAAAGTAGATCCAGTCTCCCTCCCATAAATACTTCCAGTATAGCCAAAATAGTACCTTTTACTAAGGCTCAGTTATATCACTAAATGAAGGCTTCCATAGCCATGTGCCACAACAGTAATCACCATCTTACCTAGTCCCCATATCTATTGAGAGCTCAAATAAATCCATAAGACTCGAGATCCCTATTGCCTACAGGGTCCAGAACCGAGCCTATAAACCTAGCTTCTGCCCCCAGTCAAATTAGTTGAAAGTTAGACACCAACCAGTGGTCACTACCCTGAAGTTAACCTCTAGCTCTGCCCTTGTGTTGTTCCTGAATTGAGGGATTCCCGAGCCGGCAGACTCCGTGGCAGAAGTTAAATAGAAGATCTGTCCATGTACAAGTACCAGAGTGCACCTTATAACCTTCACACAAATTAGTGGGTATATAAGTGTGTAGCCAGCACCGATCGCCAAAAGATCCGACTTGAGTACTTCCTACATTTTGGACCACCTGGACGGCCGAGGAACCAGTCGTTAGCCCCCAACATCACCGGAAGCAAGATAACCAGGACCAGACCAACAAATACTATTCAAGATTCACGTTACTGGTACTAAGTGTTATAGTACCAGTTCGACATTCACTTATTAACTTTTCTATGAAGTGGCTATAACTTTGCCCAGTGTAACTCATATTTAACCATTCCATTTGGGACGTACTAAGCGTATCAGTGTTCATTAATTAACAGGCGACATTGACTCTCGTAATTACCTTATTCAGATATCCAAGACCCTAGTGATATCTAACGTTCGCCCACTGATTTGTGTTCTACGTATTTCTGCCATAAGAATATAAATCTTAGATCAGTACCCCCTTGAGGTTACTAGAATTTTCCGTGTTCAGAAATATACGCGTGTCTAATTCTAACTGTGAGCTGCTATTTGGGCATGCAACCTACCAGTAGAAAATATAATTAGTGAAATTGAATACATGAATACATTGAGGTCTTCCAGTATAATAAACCTTGCTAACTAAACCCGTGATCAGAAGAGTATACCTGAACGTTGGAAGTGGGAGACTAGGCTCCATCCAGATCCGCTAATGCTAGCAGTTCCCTTCTATTATTTGTTTTGTACGAGTATTACTATCTTTCTATGCTCTTTATTCATCTACTTAAATAAAAGTGATCGTGTGTCGTGTTACCGTGTGTTTATTTTGTGTTCTCTATTCCTCATACCTTGTATTGTGCATGCAGCCTTATATACCCAGTCAGATAGAGCCCACATTACCCAAGTTAATCCTGTAGAAAAACAGGGCATAACATTGGTGGCAGCGGTGGGATCTTGATTCGCATAAAAGGTTGCATTACATTGCAAGTTTGGAACAGCCAGAACACGATAACATCATGGCGCACCGTTCTCACATTCCCATCCCCCATTATGATGGAGAAACGTATGAGATCGAAACATTCATGGACATAGTGAAACCCGTACTTGACCTAGTTTATACCATGGATGCAGAAAAAATAGCCGTAACATTAACGCACCTGGGAAAAGCCGTTTCCTTGGTTCCCTATCAAGTGCACCCTGCTCTCACCTGGGACGAATTTCGTCCAATAGTGATAGAAGCCATTAAGCCTTCGTTGGGCGTTTTCGTGGCCCACACCCGTATCCAAGACACTAAATTCGAAGGCGATTTAGATGCCACAGTGAATAAGATTGCCCAACACATAAAAGTTTCTTTCCCCACGTTGACCAGAATCCAACAAGAACAGCAAATTCTGGTCAACCTTGTGTCTATATTGCCCTCAGCAGTAAAAGACCTTTTCCGTGTGCACGATTTCGTCGGACACCAAAATGATCTCATCACGATCCGACGTATTTTGGTTGTGCGCACAGAAGCACCCACCCAAATCGCTGCAATCAAGAGGTTTCCCACACACCCGCAGCAACCCGACCACCAAAACTCCAAGAATGCCTACCCAGCCTCATCCTTCCACAACAGACCCACCTACCTTTCCGGCAAGCCCCAACCCAGTAGACCCCGGTTCCAACCTACCCAGCCATGCAGAATCTTCAACCGGAACAGGAACTACAACACCTACCAAAGTAAAAACCCTACTTTAGTAATTATCAACCCCTATGATTTCCCTGCCTGTAATGCTCAGTGTGCTTTCCATCAAATTCGTGACTCTGCCAAACCTCGCCCCTTTACTCCTCGCATTTCTGTAAATGAAGAGGAGTTGGGACAAGAGGAAGAGATGGAAGAAAGACACACTGGAGAAATAGCCCCTAACATGACCTCAGAGGATACCGAGGAAACCCTGGAGGAAGTAGATACCGATTCCCAGGATTTTAAAAGTCCCCCCCCCCAAAGAGGGCCCCGGGGGGGGACGCCATAACTGACCGCACTGCCCCCATTTATTACATGGCCAAAATCAAGGACATTCCTGTCCGCTTGTTAATCGACACGGGAGCTGCCAAGTCATGTTTGTTCAAAAATTACTATGATCAACACCACCGACTATTTGGCCCTTTGTTAACCACCAAAGCAGAACTAATCTCAGCTGCTGATACTTACTTAAATATCCTAGGAGACACTTTGCCCCTATCAGTAACTACTCCTGCCCCCCATGCTCGTTGTTATCACACATTCACAGTATTTTCCTCCAACTGTAAACATTACGATGGTTTCCTTGGACTTGACCTCCTTCAAAAACTCCAGGCCCAGGTCGACTGCGGCCAAAGGCTGATATCATTCAAAAAATTCCAACCCAAAGCCTCTGACAAACCCTCACGCAGAAACCCATTCAAAAAAAAAAAAGACACCTTCCCCCTCAACAAACCCTGAGTCAGGGTTACCAAATTGCAGCTAGCACTAAGGTGACTCCTAAACCCTCCCCTTGCCCGGAGTCCCCTCAAAATCTCACCCCCTTCAGTAACCAAATGCCTCAACAAACGAAAGAAGACAAGTCCAAGCAACTCCCTCTCGGTAATCCCCTCCATTCTCGTAATTCTGTCCCGGATAAATCCTCCCATGTTTTCAGGACGGACTCTGTATCTGTAACCATAATTCCATCAAATGTTTATGTACACATGTTTCCAGGGAAAATGCCGATCAATGTACCCAACAATGTTTCCCCCATGCCCCCAGAAATGTTCAGCTATCCCACAACCCACAACAATTCCCTTGTGCCAATTTTCCGTCAGTAGCTCCCTTGCCCCCCCCCCGCCCCCCCCCCACAATTCACACCCCTAGAAAAATTCCCAACCCCACACTTGACTCACCCTCTCATGACAAACAAACCCACCCGCCCCCCATCACTTTTAACCAGACCTTGACTGCCACCAAGAAAGTTCCCCACATTCGTCCTATTAACAACCCCAAATCAATACACCAGTCCTCCACCAATAACCCATGTTCTACAACTAACTTTTTCCCCACCAACCCTCCGCAGTCCCCCCAACAAATCCCCTCATCTAAATCGTTCACCTCTCACTACTCTGAACCCCCCCGCACGCGCCGTTAATCCCCCCCTCACGCGTGCCGACCGAGGGACACAACCATGTTCCCACCATGCCCCCAGAAATGCCCAGCTATTCCACACCCACCCCAATCCCCCTTGTGACAGTTTTCCGTCAGTAGCTCCCTTCCACCCCCACACAATTCACACCCCTAGAAAACTTCACAACCCCACACTTGACTCGCCCTCTCATGACAAACAAAACCACCAAATCCACATAAACTCCAAACAAACCGTCACTGCCACCGACAACGCTCCCCAAATTCGTTCTTCTAACAACCACAAATCCTTACATCAGTCCTCCACCAATAACCCATCTCCTATACCTCACGCTTCCCCCACCAACCCTCCGCAGTCCCTCCAACAAATCCCGTTTTCTAACCCCCTCACACCGCACCCCACTGATCCTCCCACAAATGCCGTTAATCCCCCCCTCACGCGTGACCCCCACCAAAGTGACCTTGCCCCCCTTATAAGTACCAAGCACCTGCTCGCCAGTCAATCCCCCACCATCATTAGCCCAGCTGTAGTTCAGGATAAATGCCAAATTCCCCCCCACCATCAAAAATGGGTGAACCTGCGGCCCATACCCCAAACTCACATGATAGTTTCACCCACTACCACGTCCCCCAATCCCCATCGTTGCCTCTTACAACCCGCCATCATTTCCGCTCGCATCAACCACATTCTCGTGGCAAATATCTCAGAGGAATCCCTGACATTACCAAAAGGTCTCATTATAGGGGACCTCGAAACTTTCGATGACCTCCCCATAGATTTTAACGACACCTCTACCAGCCTCCAATTGCCCCCTCTCCCTGAGACATTATCTGACCACCAAAAGAACGGCATGTACGACCTACTGCTGGAATTCAGTGACGTGTTTGCCCAACAACCCACCGAAATCGGACAGACTGATGTAGAACAACACATCATTAACACCACAGGCCCCCCCATACGACAACCATCCCGTAGAAAGAACCCCATACAACGTCAGGAAGAGGAACGCCAAGTCCAGGAAATGTTAGAGGCCGGGATTGCCACCCCGTCCATTAGTCCCTGGTCTTCCCCTGTTGTCCTAGTCAAAAAGAAAGATGGGACAACCCGTTTTTGCGTCGATTACAGGAGGTTAAATGACGTAACCATTAAAGACGCTACGCCCTTACCCCGAATAGACGATTCCCTTGACTCCTGCTACACGGATCCAAATGGTTCACTACCCTCGACTTACACGCAGGGTATTGGCAAGTGCCTATCAAGGCGAGGACCAAAAGAAAACGCATTTTTCCACTAGTGGTGGCCATCACTATTAATTTAACGTCCTACCTTTTGGCCTCTGTAACGGACCCGCCACTTTCTCCCGTTTGATGGAAGCGGTATTACATTGCCTAACCTGGGAAACCTGCCGAGCCTATCTGGACGATATTATTGTGGTACTCACCAACCCTGGGAAGAACACCCTCCTCAGGTTGAGAACCCGTCCCTTTTCACAGAATCCGAGCCGCCGGTTTGAAATTAAAACCCTCAAAGTGCGAGATTGCCCGATATAAAGTAGATTTCCACGGACACGTGATATGTGAACATGGTATTGGCCGCCAGAACCCCAAAGATCACTTCAAAGGCCATACCAAACCAACCCCCACCCACCCATCCATGTTAAAGGAGTACTTTTCGTTTGTCTAGGTTTTGAGCGCACATACTACAGACGTTTCGTCCCCAACTTTGGCCACCATAAAGCCAGACCCCTCGTCACCAAGCTCACCACGGTGGCGCACAAAGATCAACCCCGTCTCACTTAACTGTACAGCATGAAAGAGACCTCCCGGCGTTTTAAGCACTCACTGTTGAAAGCGATAAAGCTAATCGCAAGCTCCCTATTGTCCGCATTTCCCAGGGTGACTACGCATAAAACCTTTCTCGTCTTTATACCCGACGTATCTCTGTAGCGTCGCATGGGTGCAGTTATTAGCTCAAGTCAGAGACGGAGAGGTAACATGTGATAGCGTATGCCAGCTCCACCCTCAACCAAACACAATGCAGAATTACTGGCAAGCCACCAAGAGAGAGATGTCGTAGGATCATCTTGGGCAGCATCTAGTGCGCACTTTCGGTCATTTGTGTTGGTGCGCAAAACCTCGACATAATTACCTCCGACGCATCAATCTTTACAATGGCTGCGTGAGGGTGGGGTCGAAAAACTCAACTGCAGGCCATTTTTGGTACAATTGGGATGGAGACTACTAGAGGGACATATCGAACTTTAGACGGCCCATAATCAATATCCGTCCAGGCAAACTCGCAAATAGCAATGGTCAGACGCCCTGTCACGACGTTTGGCGCAGTACGCAAAAGACCCCGGTCCCCTCACCTAACTCTAACTCTAGGCCGCCTTAACAAAACAGCTGAGTTAGGTATCCTACCGCCCACCCCCCTACATAATGCGCACCTGCCTCAGCCCTCCTCCCTAATTCCAATCTTAAGGGAAGCAATAATCAGACCCCGGTCCTGCACCCCATGGATACCGTTCAGAGGGGTCTTGTCAGGGGACTGACTTTCCTCTGGGGAGATATCAACTATTGCCCACAGACCCTGGTCACATAATCTTTGGAACCCCACACGCATTGGCCGCATGACTACGCAGATTGCCATCGCCATCGAGGGAAACGGCATACCACCTTGGACAAAAGAAGATTTTAAAATATCTTCACAG
Organism: Paralithodes platypus; assembly: GCA_032716605.1. Taxonomy (NCBI): domain Eukaryota; kingdom Metazoa; phylum Arthropoda; class Malacostraca; order Decapoda; family Lithodidae; genus Paralithodes; species Paralithodes platypus. The sequence goes on along the minus strand of JAVRFV010000157.1, from coordinate 153,019 downwards.
ACGGCAACTCGTGACTGCACCCCCAATCCCCTCCAAAATTGTCAGCAACGAGTGGATCAGAATTTCCTGCAAATCCGTTCGTTTATTGGGAAAGGATAGATCACGGCACCGGCGCCAGGTCCCGAGCATGGTTACTTGCTTGTCGGGCTACGCAATTACCGTTGTCCAAGGTCCAATCCCACTGCGACATCATGGGCCCGTTTCCCTGCCTCCTTAGACGTCTGGCAAAGCGGCTATAGTCGTCACATGTTGTGGACGGCTCTAACATTCAAAGAAAATTTTAATAGCTTGCTGCCGCATCTGGAAGACCGCACACAGCCTGCCAAGACCCTACCACCCGTCCCCTACCACATTGTCGCCACACACTAGCTTGCCACAGAAGTATTGCCCTATATTTGTGGGTCAGGGGTGCCACCTTGGCTCTTGCTATATCCGACAATACCCCCGATTTTAGTGGACACGTTTGGTCAACAGTTCACAGACCAACAATGTGGCATTAAAGATTAAACACTCATGCCCCATATACCTGGCCATCAAGGAAACTGCTATATGCGAACAGGCAAAGTCCCCCATCAGGCTACCATCAACGATATTCAGTTGCGAAGCCAAAATTATTGCTTTTAACTACACGCAGACTGGCGCATACCCAACTAACAAATGATACAATGGAGGCAATGAAGCAAATCTGTCCGCCAGAGAAGACGGTAATTTATCCCCTCATGAGACGTGTTTTAGCGGCGTACCGCCCCGCACTGTTGCTAAAAAGAAAAAAAAAAAAAGGTGGGGGTCCGTTCCACCAATAGCCAGAACGGCTCACCCTCCCCATCCTTGCGCAACCACCCTCCAGCAATTGACCCATTGTGCCCAACATCTGCAAAACACCCTTCCATAACTCCGCCCAAACCTGTTCAGGACAACGCAAAACTGATAACACCCGGGGGGGATAGACAAAAATAACGCCTTTCGCCATCGACATGACAACACCGTAATGGTAGCCAACCTCCCTATCACCAACAAAGTTAGGCCCTGACTCGCTAAAAATGTCGGGCCCTAGCACCATCACACAAGTCCAAAGCAAACGCCTTATTCAAGTCAGGCCATCGACTATCAAAATCACCGTCTTGACTCGGGCAAACGTTCTCGAACTATATTCGGTCCGAGCGTTGTAAATCCACCGTCCAACCTAGCAAGACAATACCCCCAAACCACATCGCCCTCACACCCAACCTACCAGCACACGGCTGTAACCAGTAATTAAACAACTCCCTATGCTAAACCGTATCACGTTCCTAGCTATGAAAAATCGCTCCACTGAAGGGCCCTAGCTACGACAAAACCCGCTAAGGCATTCCTAAAGTCCCCCTCTCGACAATCCGAACAGACAGATCATCTCGCTCAAACATAGACCCCCCTCAAACTGAACCTCCACCACACCATGACACCTTCTTTCACTTCTGATAATCAATGGCAAATACCTCCCCCGCTTATATTCCAAATATCGAAAGGGCCTCCCCGCCCCACAAGACCCCAGACCACAATCAGAAACTCTGCCTTCTAGTCCGCTTGACAATTACGTAATAGGCTCGACATTTCCCACCGCTTCCCGCAGGGCAACCACACTAAGAAAAGCCACACACGAGCTACCCCCCGCCACCTCAAAACCAAGTACACGACACGCCAAAGCACACGCACCAAACAATCTACGCTCAGTAACCTCACGTTACAACCTACGCCCACGACAAAAACTTTTTAAAACCTCCAGGACCCACACCCTGCTAACCAAGTTCCGTAGGGCTGCCAGAACCACTCACACTACCCTCCTCTCTTCTCTTCTTCTTCGTCGACTTCTCCTCCACGAAGGGAAAGAAGACGAATAATCACCACTAAACACCATAAACCCTCTAACTATAGTCCAGAA
>JAVRFV010000157.1:86602-151001 GCA_032716605.1 Paralithodes platypus | reverse complement strand
CATTATCACTTATCGGAACTGGATCATCCGCAAACAGCAGTATAGGTAGCTTCCACTCAATTCCCTCCCTTGACATTATTTCTTTCAAGACTCCATCCATATATACAGTAAACAATCACGGGGCCATCACACACCCCTGTTTCAAACCAACATTCAGGTCAAAGAACTCGCTCTGCTCACTCTCCACACGTACTGCCGCCTTTGCACCCTCGTACATGCTCTTCACTGCTTTCAGCCACTTGCCATCTACTCCGTATATGCTAAGTACTTTCCACAAACCTTCTCTATCCACTGTGTCATAGGCCTTCTCCAAGTCCATAAAGGCAACATACACCTTTTGTTTCTTCGCCAGATATTTCTCCACTACACAATTCAGGGTAAAAATCTGATCTACACATCCTCCTCCCTTCCGAAAACCTCCCTGCTCGTCGCCTATCCATTTCTCCGTTCTGACTCTCACTCTCTCAATCACTACCCTACTGTATACCTTCCCTACTACGCTTAGAAGACATATTCCTCGGCGGTACTTTGCCCTTATATAGGGGGACTGTTATGCCAGTCTTCCTGTCATCGGGTGCACTCCCCTTCTCCCATGCTAGTTTGCACAAAACTTAAATTTACATGTTGTTCACGGTCAGGCGCAAAAGGTATTTACAGGCCTAGATGATAATAGATCGATTTTTGTTGTATTTAGTGATATCGAGTCTGAGATCGCCGCTCGAAAGGTCACAGATGACAGAGGTAAAATCGATATATTTCGCTCTAAATTTGATAAGGGTAGAACTCCAGCCGGTAATTTATTAGCTTGTGACGAGTTGCTAGAATGCACGACTTATCAAACCTTCAAAGACGAGTTTTTGGAGAAATTTGCACGAAACTCAAGAGGTGACTTTGCTCTGATTCATGATTTTGCTAACTCAATCCAACATATAAATAAGGGCAAATCTGTTGATACTCTATTGGCATTCACAAAGAGAATTAAAATAATACGAATGTGAAAGAATTATTGAACCAAGATGTTAAGACAAGCATCTCTGTCTTTATGGAGTTAGTCCCCTATTGTTGGTTCCTAAGGAAAAAAATAAGGGCGAGTATAGAGTTGTCGTAGAATTACAGGAAACTTAATTCTATCCACAGAAACTGAACATTTTTATATGCCTGCAATCCATGAAATCGTAACTTCGTTAGGTACTGATAATAATAGTGTTTAGTACTATGGGATTGTCGAGTGGTTTCCATCGGCTAAAATTTAGATTGAAGATTCCCGTCAATACACCGCATTTAATTCCCCCTCTGGACAATATGAGTTCAAACGCTTACCACAAGGCCTTAAAAATTCACCGGCAGTATCTTCAACGTCTCATGTCTAATATATTGGAAGGATTATTAGGTGATAACTTTTATGGATATATAGACGATATCATAATTTTTTCTAAAAAATATATCGGACCATGTTGAAGCACTGAGGACAGTTTTATCTAGGGTTAACGAGGCTGGTTTAAAGATTAAACTTAGTAAATGGAACTTTTTCAAGAAGAAACTAAATTTTTTAGGACATGAACATAACCCCAGCTGGTGTTAAGTACCACTCCTGATCTCACGAACGCTATCCACCAATTTCCCAACACCCACTAACGTAAAACAATTGCGACAATTCCTTGGTATCAGTGGTTATTATCGGAGTTTCATTAGAAATTATGCAATCATGGCCGAAAACCCTTTACGAACTGTTAAAGAAAGGTTGTGGAATTTAATTGGAGTTATGAACAAGAGCAAAGTTTTAAGTAAATTTAAAGAATAGCTTAAACCACGAGGACCAACACGTGCCTTCCCCTATACGGCCCTAGCCTCCATCACAGATTTCTTCATTCGTGCATCGGACACATACATAATCAATCCAATGACTTTCTTTCCACCACTGTCTTATCCGTCTTGAATGTAAAAATAATTATTTTTGTTTTTTGTTTGTGTATTTTAGGGAATTATATGTACTAATAAATAAATCACTGCTCCAATAAACTTTATATATGCATTACAAAAAAATTTATGTATATTTTTTGGCCCACACTTTTCAGGTGACAGTCTAACTAATGTACCCTTGGATGGGGGATGGGACTCGGGCAGTTCCAAGTGGACAGTGGATCTCGGCCATGGATGAGCAAGGGCCTTCTTCGCCAGTTAACAACCAACAATCATAAAAGTGCAGGATCACAATCGAATATTGCGCGTGAACCAAGCATCGCCTGGAGGGGTCACAATCAGTGAAGCATCGACAAGTTTCCATCGTCAAGAAGGAGTTAAAAAAGGGATAGATCATGTATCTAAGGAACATTTTAAAAATGCAATCTATCTATACTCTTTAGGCTGACGACGCGATCACCGAAGGGGTGGCCACTTACATACTGACCACCCGCTTTCTGGTTACTGCTTTCAGCGTTCCTATAACCCTCTTCCCCTGTTATACCCTCTTCCGCACTTCTTCATCCATAGGCCCATCTTTACTCAACACCACTGCCCAGATTCTTGAAAGAGTTGACGATCTCCATAGCCTGACCGTTCAGCTTCACCTCACACTCTGTGACCTTCAACCCTTTCGAAGACCATAACCTTGCTCTTCCCCGCAATTTACCTTCAAATTCCATTTTTCGCACCCACTGTTTCCAAACTCATTTACCGGACCCTGCAACTCCCATTCATTATCACTCATCGGAACTGTATCATTCGCAATCAGCAGTATAGGTAGCTACCACATCAATTCCCTCCCTTTTCAGCGATACACCAAACATTCACTGATCTTGATATTATTTCTTTCATGGACTCCCTCCATCTATACAGTAAAACAATACGGGGACATCACACCACCCTGTTTAAAACCAACATTCAGGTCAAAGAACTCGCTCTGCTCACTCTCCACACGTACTGCCGCCTTTGCACCCTCCATACATGCTATTCACTGCTTTCAGCCACTTGCCATCTACTCCGTCTAAATCTAAGTACTTTACACAAACCTTCTCTAATCCACTCTGCCATAGCCCTTCTCCAAGGCCATAAAGGCAACATTACACCTTTTGTTTCTTCTCCAAAACCCAATTCAGGGTAAAAATCTGATCTACACAATCCTCGCCCTTCCTGAAACCTCCATGCCTCGTAGTCTATCCATTTATCCGTTAGCACTCTCACTCTCTCAATCACTACCCTACTGTCTTCATTCCCTACTTTTTATTGTTTTATTTTTGAAGAGACAATGAACGGAGGAAGGAAAAACAAAGATAAAACAAAAAGGTCCATGTGCCTAAAGGCATCCTCTATTTAATAAAATGGTTGTAACAACTGGATTTAAAAATTTGTAAGATTGTAAGTTTGGGGAAAGCAATTAGAGGAAGGGGAATTCCAAAGAGTAGTAGTTCTAGGGAAAAGTGAATTTTGATAAGCAGAACGTTCTGCATTGTGGAGGAGAAAGTGTAAATTAATGGGAGCTCTCAGCTGCCCTAGTTCTACGGGGAATGATGTGGAGAGGCGGCACAATTGAAGCAAGTTCCTCGGAACAATTGCTGTGGACATATCTGATAGAATAATGCAAGGGATTGCAACGTTTCTTAGTATGGATAATGTAGGAAGGTCCTGTGTGATTGCAGGATTATGGATTAATCTAATAGATTTATTTTGAATTTTGTCCAAATGCCTCAATGCAACCACTCCACTTCCACTCCACAGAGGTGAACAGTAATCCATCTGAGAACGCACACTGACTTTTATAATTTACGGCCAACTGCTCGTCAGTGAAGAATTCTCCAACTCTGTACAGGAGTCCCAGTTTTTTAGAGGCATTATTAGCAATGCTTCTAACATTAATGTGTCCCGCTCACGTTAGTATGTTAATTGTTTACACCGAGGAATGTGTCAATACTAGGGGAAGGAAGTGGGCAATATTACATCATTAACAAAAATATTATGGGAGAGTCATGGTGAGATTTGTTTTTTTTCGGGGGTTTTTAGAAAATTGAAAAAATTGTACTTGGTTTTCTGTTGCATTAAAGGAAACTATGATTCTTTTGTCCCCATTCATTAATTCTAGAAAGATCCTGGTTCAGAGAAATTGCAGTGTGTTATTTTTGAATTTATAAGGGATCGGGTTGGGTGAAAAGGAATTGGTAAATGTGACAGGACACTGTGCGAGTGTGATTGAATGGGACTGGTGGACGGTGTTGAGTCATGCTGCGTAGGGGAATTGTATTGGCTTGATGAGTTGTAGATATGAGGATCATTGATATGAATGAGGAAACAGAGTTGGGGCCCAAACCAAAAACTGATCCCCTGGGGAAACACACAGGCATGTATTGAGTAGAAATTGAGAATAAAGGACAATCTACCATTACACATATTTTTCTGTTATGGAGTTCTTTAATTAAGAAGATAACACGATAGAAGAATTAGTGGTGGGGAAAACTAATGATGGGCAAGGCCGTAGTGTAGAACATCTGGACAATAAGGATTGATTGCCAGACTCTTATCCTGCCCTTTTGATTATATCCAGTGCTGTATTGTCATGTGGTTTCACCATGTTGGTCTGTAGCTTGGTTGATTTTGATGCGTAAGAAGGCAGAAGAACCTGTCTGCAGTTGAATTTCGGACATCGTCTAAAACCATATTGCCTATCACTTAATTACATTTATTATTTCTCAAGATGCTTAATTATGTTGATTATTTAATATAATTTCAAAGACCTTTACCAAGAGTGGGAAGTTATAGCTATTGGTCTGTAGTTTGATGGACTCTGAAAGAGGCCACCTTTTTAGGAAACTGGATTGATGTTTGCTTCTTTCCAGGGCACTGGGGAATGGAAAGCATGAAGGTAGGCGTACACAGACGGAAATTTTTTGCCAATACAGGATGGCGCTCGCTCCTGTATTGGCAAGACCAAAGGAGCAGAAGCAAAGGCCAAGCAAGCAATTCTTAAGTACTATTGGAGGAGGAATTTCATCTGGACCAGGAGCCTTATCTACTGATGAGAGATTCTTGCAAAATATGTTGTTGTTGTGACAATGTCTGGTGTGGATCTTATGGTGAGGGAATTTCAGGCGAATTAAAATTAAAAATAAGTTACAGGGACATCTTGAGTTATTTCAGTTCTAAGGCTGATGTTGGTTTGAGGGACAAACCCCCCCCCCCCCCGAGTGAAAATATTAGCCGCAAGAAGGTTAGCTTTACCTCGTGGGTCACTTACAAGATTGCCAGTCGGAGATTTTAATGGGTGGAATGGATTGAAGCACGGTAGTGAAGTTGGATTTGAATGGAGGTGTGTTAAGGAGCTAGACCAAAATATGTTTGTTATCATTGGGATTATTTAGAGGTTTATTTGCCTGCTTGTGGAGGAAAATTGATTTAGTTAGGTTTAAACACACGTAGTTTTGGCATGATTTCGGTATGTTTCTAAAGTAACTTAAAGGCTTCATGTGTTTTTTTGATCTTGTGTAGCATTGTAGGCTATATTGCTTTTTGTTCAGGTTACTCTAGGCACAATTATGGCGATCAAACCATTTAGGGAATGGTGAAGACCACTTAGATCTTTTTACTGTTACTTGGATGAGGAATTGATAAAAGTTTCCATTCCAATTTTTACAAAATCTTGCCTATGGGGCTCAAGGTGGACAGTGGTGCCTTCAATTAGAAAATACAAGAGGCCCGCTCCCCAGCCCGGAATATCAATAAAGAAACCTTGACAGGACCATCCCAGTCTGCCCCAACAATATCCGTCCCCACACATGCCATTTAGTCACCAAAACAGGTTCAGAGTGGGAAGGGTGTGGTAGGTGATAGAAGGTGGCCTGTATCCAGACAGAGACCCAGTGATCAGAAGATCCAAGCGGGGGACCATCACTGTGAAACATCATGAAATTTTCCTGAAATATTATGGTTGTTAAAAATTAAGTGTCCTCCACTCAATCCAGTAGGTGGGAAGAATTATTGATTAGGGATTAGCTGGTACACGGGTTTTTAGCTATAGGTTTTGGGTGTAGTTTTTTAGGTTGGTTTGGACTCTAGTTGAGAGGTGAGATTTTAATGAGTCTGCAAATAGCTCACATTCAAGACCAGCATCATCAGTCCTGGCTGGGAAATCGAGGTGAGCCAGTTCAACATTATGGCCCCACCCCCATTAAAGTAACACCCAACCACCAGTGATTCAGAAGAAGCATTTTAAGTTGAGGACACTGAGTTGTGAGGACAGAGAATCAAAAAGACTTTGCTCTGGAGGAGTATTTCGGGGGGAACGGTTTAGATGCAACATATGTAGTTTTTAAATTTCCCATCAGAAATTAATTTGTAATATAGAAATAATCAAAATAGGAACAATTGAAACTAGTAACCTCCTCCAGGGCAATTTCAGATTTTGCGAAGCAACATACACCTCCTTTAGGTCTGAAATTTTGGAGCAGTTGATAACCTGGAAAATTAAATCTAGACGTGTCAGATGTGGATGTTACTTGAGTCTCTGTCAAAAAAAGGAGAGTAGGGGATTCTGCTTGAAGAAATTGGTGTACATAATTTATCTTAGAGTGAAGTCCCCTTATATTGCTAAAGAAAAAGCTGCACCACGAGCAGCTTTGGGACGTTGCAATGCTCTTGACACAGTCACATGATGACGACCGGGAAGGCCCTGTGTCAATGACCCAACCCTGCCGGGGGTGGATATCCGAGGGACCACCAGGTTTGCTCTTAACAATTGTACTGCCATATTTATTAGGTAAAGGTGTAAGGTGTTACATGTATGATATGTAGTGGGAAGAGTAGTGTTTTATGGATAGAGGATAGCAATGTAGGGCAATGTCGTGAAGTTGGATGTGTATGTTATATAAAGAGGGTTTTCCTGATACCCCTGATGTGTGAGGCAGAAAGATATGTATCCAGCTACTAAGGCCTGGGAGAGAAAATGGAATTCAGGCTATCCCCCGAGTCTCCCGAAACCTTGGCGGTAGTACTTCCCTGGGCGGGGCTGCCTACCCCTACTACGCTTAGAAGACATATTCCTCGGTGGTTACCACATATTCCTCTTTCCCCTTTGCCCTTATATAGGGGGACTATTATGCCAGTCTTCCAGTCATCGGGTGCACTCCCCTTCTCCCATGCTAGTTTGCACATTTTCCATACCCCTTCGATCACTATCTCACCAATGTAACTCAACATTTCCCCACACACTACATCTGATCCTGGGGCTTTCCCCAACTTCACTCCTGGCATGGCTTCTCACACTTCTGACCTCCTGATCACCACCTCCTCCTCCCCTACTTCTCTTCTTCTCCCTCCCATACCATATCCCACTATGTTTGCTTACATTTAGCAACTCATTGAAGTACTCCCTCCATCTTTCGACTCTCTCTTGCTTCTCGGCTATCGTTCTCCCATTCTTATCTTTCACACCCTTTCTGTTTCCCTTGCTACCTTCCCTAACTTGCTTGACTTCTGGTGATGGGCTGGTCTATCAGAGTGAGAGTTGAGCGTTCTCTGCCATACCCATAGCTTACTCTGATGCTCATTTTACTTAGATATTTTCTAGATCTCAAGTGACGGCGTCCCTTCCGTGGATTGACCTCTCAATCTACCAAGATTGGAGGCCAAAGCGTCACATTTTTCCCTTGCCCCTCAACTTTCTCTTCATAATTGCTGAGGGGCACAAGGCCCTGGGTGGGGCTTTGATTTCCCGGGCGTTTCCGCACCCTCCTCAGCTCCCAGCCCTTAAACACCTTGCTCATCTCTTCCACTTCCTCTATAACTTCCAGGTCGAACCCACCTAGTCGTCTTTCTACTGCTCGCCTGTACTCTTCCCTGATTTCCTCCACCTGTAACCTCTCCACCCTCCTCACCATTCCACCTTCCTCTCGCCTCCCTCCAGCTCTCCTCACCCACTTATTTTGTATCCTAACCTTAGCTACTACTACATAATGATCAGACAGACCCCCTCCAATACCCCTCTATACACCCTAGCAATCATTGCCGATTCAAAAAAATCCCACTATATATGATGATGCGAGGCATTTATCGGGTGTCTTAATCCGAAAAGATACAGGGGGACGGGTTATTGATCGGAATGTAATGAATCTCTACCTAACAAGGAAGACATCGGTTTATGGTAAATGCACAATGGCTGAAATACAACGACAGTACTAATCAAGTCGGGAGGATAACAAAAATATACAAAACAATTACATTTGGTGTTGGAACCCAGCAAACCAAACACAAATATTAGTATTTAATGGGGTAGCGGGCAAATTGTTTGAGGTCAGGTTGGAATTTGAATGCAATAACATTTTTCACCTCTCCGACCCTATTTCAATTAATTATTTGTACATTTTGCCAAAGAAGAATAATACAAATAATAATACAATTGTACTACACGATTCTTTGTTATTGTAACTTTGCACCTAGATGTATTTATTTATAGGAAAAACCACATCCTATCCAGTATTTCACTTGCCGGAGTTGAAGTCTTTATGCACAATGTTCTTTAAGTGATTGAGGCTGGGTTACATGTGTATATTTGAGTATAATATGCATGTTACATGCCCCCTGTTAAAAAATGTTGTTCCACCAACATCCTAATATATAGTAAAGACGAAAATATATATTCAAATGGTTCCTTTATAAGAGATTATTTATAAGGATTAGAGTAAATAATTATTAATAATTGAAAAAGAATGAAACTAAATTCAGATAGAGTACAAGAATTTCATATGACGTGTAAGTGAGTTGTATTTGTAATAGGGACATCATATCTATATTTCCTCTCCAATGAATCGCGGGAGCCCGGATTCGAGGAATTATTTATATAGATTCCCGGTGTAGGACAGGTTTATTTTGTTTCCAACAAATAGGATATCATAGGGCAAATTAAAGAAAAGAAAGTCAAACACTTTCTGGAGTTATGTTAATATAGGGATTCTTGCTATCTGAGTATAACAGTTTCTGGAGTTACGTTAATATAGGGATTCTTTCTATCTGAGTATAACAGTTTCTGGAGTTACGTTAATATAGGGATTCTTGCTATCTGAGTATAACAGTTTCTGGAGTTACGTTAATATAGGGATTCTTGCTATCTGAGTATAACAGTTTCTGGAGTTACGTTAATATAGGGATTCTTGCTATCTGAGTATAACAGTTTCTGGAGTTACGTTAATATAGGGATTCTTGCTATCTGAGTATAACAGTTTCTGGAGTTACGTTAATATAGGGATTCTTGCTATCTGAGTATAACAGTTTCTGGAGTTACGTTAATATAGGGATTCTTGCTATCTGAGTATAACAGTTTCTGGAGTTACGTTAATATAGGGATTCTTGCTATCTGAGTATAACAGTTTCTGGAGTTACGTTAATATAGGGATTCTTGCTATCTGAGTATAACAGTTTCTGGAGTTACGTTAATATAGGGATTCTTGCTATCTGAGTATAACAGTTTCTGGAGTTACGTTAATATAGGGATTCTTGCTATCTGAGTATAACAGTTTCTGGAGTTACGTTAATATAGGGATTCTTGCTATCTGAGTATAACAGTTTCTGGAGTTACGTTAATATAGGGATTCTTGCTATCTGAGTATAACAGTTTCTGGAGTTACGTTAATATAGGGATTCTTGCTATCTGAGTATAACAGTTTCTGGAGTTACGTTAATATAGGGATTCTTGCTATCTGAGTATAACAGTTTCTGGAGTTACGTTAATATAGGGATTCTTGCTATCTGAGTATAACAGTTTCTGGAGTTACGTTAATATAGGGATTCTTGCTATCTGAGTATAACAGTTTCTGGAGTTACGTTAATATAGGGATTCTTGCTATCTGAGTATAACAGTTTCTGGAGTTACGTTAATATAGGGATTCTTGCTATCTGAGTATAACAGTTTCTGGAGTTACGTTAATATAGGGATTCTTGCTATCTGAGTATAACAGTTTCTGGAGTTACGTTAATATAGGGATTCTTGCTATCTGAGTATAACAGTTTCTGGAGTTACGTTAATATAGGGATTCTTGCTATCTGAGTATAACAGTTTCTGGAATTACGTTAATATAGGGATTCTTGCTATCTGAGTATAGATTCTTCAAATTACTGTGATGTAATTCATGTGATTGAGAAACGTGAGTCGTGCATGTAATCGCCTGATAGAGAAAACGCTTGGTATCAGAGACTCAGAGTAAAGAGTAAAAGAGTTTATAACATGGGTATATATGGACAAAATAATAAATACATAATACAGCCATAACTTGGTGTATTTTTTTCTTTACATTTATTCTCCTCTTTTCTCCTTCGACTCGTTTTCTCCGCTGATTGACCCTGAAGGTTCAGCGATCACGTCCTTCTGCATCAAGCTTTTCAGATTTGCTCACAGCTTGTAGCAGTCACCAAGTTTGAGGGCGGTAGTAGGACAGGTCAGCTGGGAGGTGTCCAACAGTCTTCCTGTGAACATCAAATTCTTGGCAGTATGATGTGTGTAAAAAAGTGTTGGTGTCTGTAGTTAAAAGTTTGGTGTCGTGTAGTTAGCTAACAAATATCCAAGTAATATAATTAAATTTACTTTGGATGGTGTACCGGTAGTATATATTTACCTAGCTAAAATGGACAGTAATCAATTTTAGACTGTAAATAATAAAGTTCAATAAAATTATCCATATATGAATATTGGCAAACATATAGGATTAATATTATTGAGTGTAGGCCTATAGGCCTACGGCTATCAGATATATTCGTTTGGCACTTATGAATATCTGCGGAGTTGCCGTTAACATTTGCGTAAGCGATCGCATGTGTCACAATTATAGCTACTTTACATCGCAATGTAAGGGGTAGGCTTTATAATTGTCGTTAAGCTACTAAACTTGTATATCTGTATGAGTTGAACATCCATAGAATAATTAAACACTCGTCACGTATAACTAAATTAATTCATATAACGGATATCAAATTTTGGATCCAAGACATATATTATACACACTCATAAGTAATTGTGAGTTTGAGAGTTCCAGTTTAGAGCAAAAATAGGGAGTTAGGGAGTTATATGCAAAAATGGTCTGAAGTTAACTTTCTGAACATCTGTGTAACCAATATTTAATCCACATCAGTATTATTGAAATCTCTAGCATTGAGATTTTATTGGTGGGTCCTATTTTTATAGGAACGTATTGGTGCGTCATTTTTCACAACCTGTGTGTATGATTTATTTTTCATTTGGTTAATTAAACACAGTTAAACACAAATGGATCCGTAGTTATAAATTGTTATACATCGCAATGTATGGTTCAGGTTTTATAATTAATTAAGTGGTGAGTTTCTAATGAATATTACCTTTGTAATATCAAAAGGGTGTACAACCGTGTAGGCCCTACACATCCAATTTCACATTTTGGGTAAATGAGAAATTGTTCATTTGATTACATGTATGAGAGGGTTAACATTTGGTTGTCAAATACAGTTAAACACAAATGAAGGTATAATTATAATAATTGATTGGGATCAATAGTTTCAAAAATTACCATCAATACACATTGAACACATGTTCACATGTTCGGTGAATGTAGTCAATTATTCAAAAACTAATCCCTTGGGTTTAGATGAATTTGAGTAATTAAAATACTGGTGTTAAATAGTTTATAAATCAAGAGTAATTTTTAAGAGTTTGAGTAAAGAGTTACACGTGTTTCGAGTATAGAATTGACTGTTGGAATGTTAATCTAATTATATATAGCTATTCTAGCAGATGTGTAGTGAGGGTCTGTGTGTGTGAATTGGAGAGATTAGATATCCAAAACAATATGGATAGAAGAGGTTGGATTAATGTAGTATTAATTACTCAAAACACCTAGGGTGAGGTGAGGAAGGTTACATTTTAATTTCCCTCACTGCATAGTGTCATGATTGGGCGTTGGAGTGAGTTTGGAGTTACTTTGAATTCTGTCCTACGTTTGTGGTATTTAACCTGGTGTATAGAACTGTTGTTCTGGGTACTCCGTACACATTCCACATTATCTCCTTGTAAACCCCCAATGAGAACTTGATCTATGTGTGGTAGGATAATAAGTTTCTAGCTTCTATACCTAGAAGCATGTCGGTGTTTGTTGGGAGTTTCGAAATTACATAGAAAGGCAGATTAGCTGTGTACACTTCTGTAAATTCTACTGAAAGGGTAACCTTAGCTAAGGTTTCTAGGTGGTTTCCACTCACAGACATAATCTCGATATCTGGGTAAGATTCTTCGAGGTTCAAGTCCTTCAAGCTTTTAAATTTAGCAAGGCTTATAAGGTTTACTGGAGAGTCTGTGTCAAGGGATATTTCTATATCATGAGTACCACACCTAGCAGGTAACATGAGTGTGTTTTCATTAACACTGTAAATTGTGACAGTTTTACGTTTGGGTGTTTGGCAGGATGCATGTTTTAGCTCAGGCAAAGCAAAGGCCATTTTCTCACCAACAGTAATAATTGTGGGAGTTGGTGGATGTGGGAGGAGTGGGCGTGCTTGCGCGGTGGCTATGTAGTGATATGAAAGAGAAAGTCAGCTGGTGTTGTCTGACGTTCGTTTCGTTAGGGGGATGCATATAGGGGAGGAGGGGTATAGAGTGCGGAAGACCAATGTAGTAAGAGGATGAGGGGGGGTGTTGCGGTATGAGATTTTGGTAGTGAGATAGCGTGTATGTGTGTGTGTTCACTTATTTTCACTGTGGGGTGTTTTTAAATTAATGATAATACATCATGCATATCTGTTGTATTTTGTTACATCAAATGAAGCGTCGATATGTGCAGAGATGTGGTGTGTAGTGATGTGTCGTCGTACGTCAGGCAGGCCAGGACGTTTATGTGTCTGCGGGCTGTTGAAGGCGTCTTGATGTCTGGCAGGTTCTATTCACTTTGACTGGGTGTTTTCTTGTTTGCTTGTTAGTTTGCAGGTAGCTTGGAGTGGTGAGTAGTGATGATGATGGGGTAGAGATGGTAGGCGGGCTGATGTAGCCTACATGAACTTGCTGTAGACTTGTAGTGATGAAACAGGCAGATATACACAGGAACTGTCTGTAGACTTGAAGGTGACGACGGGCGGATGTAGTTTGTAAACAGGAAGTGATGTGTTGAGGTAGGCAGGAAGCTGGTTGGGGGATGAGTAGACAAGGTAGTGCTGAAGATTGGGTGAAGATTTGCTTGATTGTAGGTCGATTGTTTGAGTATTGGAGTCAGGTAGGGCCAAGTGTTAGTTATGATTCCAAGTGTATGTTCTTTTAATGCAAGGTCGCCATGTAGAAGACCATGAATCGTATGGTATTCTCGTGCAATATTACATTGAATATTATATATAAAGGGGGTAAAGATAACTCGATTGTGTTATAAATTATATTGAGTTATAGAGTACAGTTTATAATACTTAGTTGTTAAGGTATTAGTATTGAGCTTAGGGTAAAAGGGGTTTGATCTAAGTCTCTTGGTGATGCTTAGCAAGTGTGGCAATATGTGGCAATAAGTGCTTAAGTGGCGTATGGCAGTGTCTAGCTGTAGCCAAGATGAGAGACGGGAGTAGCTGGGATGTGTGTTCTTCTCTGATTGAGATCCCAAGATAGATTGAGTTCTCTGTGTCAGTGCGTATAGAAGAGTGAGCCCTTAAACTACCGTTTCCGGTATATATAAGGCGTTTTTGCTGACACACCTTTCACTAGGTGGGTCAATTGCATGTCGAGTTGTGTATTGTTTACATCCTGTGTTGTCATTTGTATAGCTTACTGTGAAAAAAGGCGAAAGTATTGAGTCATTTGAACAACATGATGGAGCTTGTTGCAGGGACTTCAGGTGTAGAAAGTGGGCAGTCCGCAGATGCACCAGCGGTTGTGTTGTCTGCAGATTCCCTACTGGCACTCAGCTACCACGATAAGCAACTGGCTGCTCAAAAACGTATTACCGTTGAAACTAAGAAGCGCAGACGACTGGAAAGAAGGCAAAATAAATTGAATGAAGTTGCCTCAAAAAGACAAGAGAGACTACACAAAAAGGATCAGAAATTACAGTTAAAGCTCGAGGCCGCCAATGTTCGTATAAGGAAACGGCAGGCAAAGGTAGCAGCAAATGAATCTACCGTAAAAACCCAAAGAACTCAAGAATTGAGAATCCTGAAGAGCTCAAAGCAGTGCCTACCACCAATAATGAACACTTTGGGTGGCATAACCGATGAAGAAAGGATACCCCAGACTTCTGAAGGAAATCGAGAAGCGAGACGAAAACCAACGGAAAGAACAAGGGAAGCGCGACGAAAACTTGCTGAAAGAATTTGCAATAATGATACAGGGAGCGCCACCTAGAAAAAAAACAAAACTATTAGAATAAATACTAATAAGACAAACAGTTCTTTTATTTCACCGTTTTATGTGCAAATACACCGCCGGAGGCGTCCCACCGGAGGCCAAGCCCCGGAGGGCGATGCCCGGGCTTATTATAATACATAATATAGAGAGAGATATATATCAGTCATCTTCTAGAATATTGATGGAACATAGGGTAACATAATAAGTGATTGAGACTGGGTTACATGTGTATATTTGAATATAATATGCATGTTACACAGGTTAGTAAGGCACATAAGGCACTATATGAATAGCCTATTCTCTTACTAAGAAATTCAGGTTAGTAAGGCACTATATGGAGAGCCTATTCTCTTACTAAGAACTAAGTGGCTACGGGACACCTCCGCCCTTCTGCCTCGTGTGTCCTGCCCAGATACGAGTCACAGCCATCGCTGTGCTATACGACGCATTATACGAAGCATGACCTAGGCTATACGACGCATTATACGAAGCATGACAGAGAGAGAGAGTTACACACTCACTCTCTCTGAGTCAAAGATTTTTTAGCTAACGTCTTGCCATAATCATCAGCAATGAGTGCGCTCACTCTGTCCTGTTAAAGAAATCGAGTTGTCAATTATTTGTCCACAAAAATTTAGGAGAGAAACTACCTGGCCGGGCTGCTCTACTTAGAGAGAGACTACCTGGCCGGGCTGCTCCACCCAGAGAGAGCGACTACACGGCCGGGTTGCTGCGGCGTCGCCGCTGTACGGGTCCCTGTCGTGATTTTCACACACAAAGCTTTAGGCATCTTCTGCTGTCCAACGTGAGTTGATGGAACTTGAGTTGGTGGTGAACCTTTTTTCAGAAGGGTCTAAATTTTTGTGGGTGAAAGATGTCGTGGGGAAAATTACAAGCCATCTTTTTTTCGAGAAAGCTACTTAAAATAATATGAGGGCGGTGTACAAATAAAAACTGTTTAAAATTTATATTTTATTATTATATCCTTTTTGGGGGTTATATATTGGTTGTTTGCTATGCAGTCACCTATATCCCCCACTTTCTTAACTTTAGGATCGAGTGCCCTAAATGTTACTAAAAAATTCAGGTTAGTAAGGCACACAAGGCACTATATTTATAGCCTATTCTCTTACTAAGAAATTCAGGTTAGTAAGGCATTATATGGATAGCCATTACTATAGCCACTCTTACTAAGAACGAAGTGGCTACGGGACTACGAAGCATGACAGAGAGAGAGAGAGTGTGTAACTCTCTCTCTCTCTGACACACACACACACACTGTGTCTGTCTGTCTCTCTCTCTCTCTTTCTCTCTCTCTCTCTCGTCCCGCTTCTCTTGTTCCTTCCGTTGGTTTTCGTCACGCTTCTCGATTTCCTTCAGAAGGAGTTCGTCTCTCTTTTCTTGTTCCCTTCGATGGGTTTCGCAGCTTTCTTCAAATGACTTCCGTAACTGCTCACACTCTTCGAGTTGCTCGTCCATCTTCTTTACCGCCATATCGAAATCCTCGACGGATATCTTCAGTACTGCCTTCATGTCTTCTGGAGCGAATTGGGCCTCAACTTCAGCGTCACACTGTCCTAAATCTATATACTTTCGCTGGAGCTCAATGTCAGCCTCAATGTCTTCTTCTTGAATTATGATTCCGGTGTCTATCAACCTCGAATATTCGTCAGCTAACGACTCTTATTCCAAAAACACGTCAGAGTATACGACGTTACTCTAACACACATGGTCCCTTTTCCTTCTTCTGGATAAAAATACTCAGCGCATGCCAACTTGTGACCCGAGAGCAGGCAACATATAATTGCCCATGAGAGAAGCACGTGTGTGGTAGAGGTAAAGGCCGCAATGTTGGATGGTCTGGCCCTGCGCCTTATTAATTGTCATTGCAAAACTTAGCTTTACAGAGAATTGGAACCTGGAAAATGCCAACGGGGAATCGTTGGCCACCAACTTTACCCTGGGAATGCAAACCTGCTCGCCATCGTAAGTGCCACCCAGAACCCTACCAACAATGATGGTCTTCTTCAGGTTGTCAACGATAATTCGTGTACCGTTACAGAGTCTGGGTGGGGATAGATTCCGTATTACCATTACCACGGCACCCATTTTCATCTTGAGTTGGTGTTCTGGTAACGAAGAAGGGTTTAGTTCATTGAGCGTGGAAACCTGATACTCCACATTGTCTTCCGAATTCAGTTTGTTTTCACTCAGATGAATCTTCTCCTCCTCTGGCAGCATATCTAAGATCATAATGTTGATTTCGGAAACGTCAACGTTGAGAGGCGATATGATGGTACGACCGGCAAAATAGCGATGATCCCCAATGTGATCGGCGATATCAGGGTAAACACTCTCGATGAACTCTGTCTGGGTATGATAGAGAACGCCAAAGTTTTTTGGGATAACGAAATGTGGAGAGCTGCTCTGACCTACCTGTAGTAGCCGGCTGGCAAAGGTCGTGTCTTTCCAGTATGCCCATCCTGTGATAAATTTGCCCCTTGATCTTGTAACACATTGCGGATTCTGACATATTCTCGAGCTTTCCTGATGTGGCAAAAGACGTGAAGCAGAAGGTTAAAGAAATCGTGTTGTCAATTATTTGTCCACGACATCTTTCACCCACAAAAATTTAGGAGAGAAGAACTACCTGGCCGGGCTGCTCCACCCAGAGAGAGACTACCTGGTCGGGCTATTCCACCCAGAGAGAGCGATTATCTGGCCGGGTTGCTCTACCCAGAGAGAGACTACCTGGTCGGGCTGCTCCACCTAGAGAGAGCGACTATACCTGGTCGGGCTGCTCCACCCAGAGAGAGCGACTACCTGGCCGGGCTGCTCCACCTAGAGAGTGCGACTACCTGGTCGGGCTGCTCCACCCAGAGAGAGCGACTATCTGGTCGGGCTGCTCCACCCAGAGAGAGAGCGACTACCTGGCCGGGTTGCTGCGGCGTCTCCGCTGTACAGGTCCCTGTCGTGATTTTCACACACAAAGCTTTAGGCGATCTTCTGCTGTCCAACGTGAGTTGATGGAACTTGAGTTGGTGGTGAACCTTTTTTCAGGAGGGTCTAAATTTTTGTGGGTGAAAGATGTCGTGGAAAAATTACAAGCCATCTTTTTTTCGAGAAAGCTACTTAAAATAATATGAGGGTGGTGTACAAATAATTTTTTTTTTTTAGAATTTATATTGTATTATTATATCCTTTTTTGGGGTTATATATTGGTTGTTTGCTATGTAGTCACCTATATCTCCCACTTTCTTAACTTTAGGATTGAGTGACCTAAATCTTACTAAAAAATTCAGGTTAGTAAGGCACGTAAGGCACTATATGAATAGCCTATTCTCTTACTAAAGTAATTCAGGTTAGTAAGGCATTATATGGATAGTAGGGTGGCCCTTATTTTCGAAAGTAAGAAATCCTAACCTCTCACCCCCTGGCTTTGTTCCATTCCTAATGGGACATATTGTGATCAAATTTCGTGACGATTGGAGCATATTTATTGGTAGTCCAGCAAAGTCTGTTTGGCTGTTTTTGTGCTGGTTGGCGGAACTTACCTGGCACGCACCAAAACCCAAACACAACAACAAGACTCCTTCCTAGAGAGAGCGACTATACCTGGTCGGGCTGCTCCACCCAGAGAGAGCGACTACCTGGCCGGGCTGCTCCACCTAGAGAGAGCGACTACCTGGTCGGGCTGCTCCACCCA
Source organism: Paralithodes platypus (assembly GCA_032716605.1). NCBI lineage: Eukaryota > Metazoa > Arthropoda > Malacostraca > Decapoda > Lithodidae > Paralithodes > Paralithodes platypus. The sequence goes on along the minus strand of JAVRFV010000157.1, from coordinate 132,978 downwards.
GAGAGAGCGACTACCTGGTCGGGTTGCTCCACCCAGAGAGAGCGACTACCTGGCCGGGTTGCTCTACCCAGAGAGAGACTACCTGGTCGGGCTGCTCCACCTAGAGAGAGCGACTACCTGGTCGGGCTGCTCGACCTAGAGAGAGCGACTACCTGGTCGGGCTGCTCCACCCAGAGAGAGCGACTACCTGGCCGGGTTGCTGTGGCGTCGCCGCTGTACGGGTCCCCTGTCGTGATTTTCACACACAAAGCTTTAGGCGATCTTCTGCTGTCCAACGTGAGTTGATGGAACTTGAGTTGGTGGTGAACCTTTTTTCAGGAGGGTCTAAATTTTTGTGGGTGAAAGATGTCGTGGAAAAATTACAAGCCATCTTTTTTTCGAGAAAGCTACTTAAAATAATATGAGGGCGGTGTACAAATAGAAAAACTGTTTAGAATTTATATTTTATTATTATTATATCCTTTTTGGGGGTTATATATTGGTTGTTTGCTATGTAGTCACCTATATCTCCCACTTTCTTAACTTTAGGATCGAGTGACCTAAATCTTACTAAAAAAATCAGGTTAGTAAGGCACGTAAGGCACTATATGAATAGTCTATTATCTTACTAAGAAATTCAGGTTAGTAAGGCATTATATGGATAGTAGGGTGGCCCTTATTTTCGAAAGTAAGAATTCCTAACCTCTCACCCCCTGGCTTTGTTCCATTCCTAATGAGACATATTGTGATCAAATTTCGTGACGATTGAAGCATATTTATTGGTAGTCCAGCAAAGTCTGTTTGGCTGTTTTTGTGCTGGTTGGCGGAACTTACCTGGCACGCACCAAAACCCAGACACAGCAACAAGACTCCTTCAAGACTATCTCGACACATTACATGAATGGTGCACTACAAACAGACTCAATGTAGCCCCAGCTAAATCCACTGCAACCCTCCTCACAAGCTGGACAGGAGATCACGATTACGCCCCGGGACTCAACATAAACAACACACCCCTAACACACACACACACACACACAAAATCCTAGGAGTATCATAGGACACCCAAATGACATTCAAACAGCATACCACAAACACGAAAAAGAAACAGACACCCAGACTTAACGCCCTCAGATCACTTGCCCACACGAAATTTGGACACAACAAAGAAACCACCACCACAGTCTACAAACAATACATAAGATCAGTTATGGAATACGCAAGCCCGGCCTGGGCTTCTAACCTAGCTGAAACACATCATAAGACTTTACAGACTATTCAAAATAAAGCCCTGAAAGTCATCACAGGATGCCAGCTACTACACCCACAGATCACCTACATCAAGAAACCAAAGTCCTCAAAGTCAAAGATCATCTAGACATGAGAGGCACTCAATTCCTGGCAGCAGCCTCCACGAATCAACACCACCCACTACACTACTTGGCAACACACCCACAGACACCAAGAAATATCAAACAACACCCAGCACACGCTATCACACACAAATACTGTCTTCTCTCCCTCCCTGCCCACCCCAAACCAACTTCCGGAAGCACATCCATACTCATATCACTCGCCGTTCCATCCACTCACTCATAGACAACACGCAGCTGCAAGCACGACCTCCCGAAATCCATCCTTCTGAATCCTCCCTTCCTCGCGAGGACAGAGTCCACCTGGCCAGGCTGAGATGCGGACACCATCCAGCTCTTCTGAGCTATCAGAACAGACTGGATGAATCCGTCGTCGACACCTGCCCAGGCTGTAACACAGCACCCCATACCATTAAACACATCATAGAAGTCTGCATTTCACACAACCACTTACGCCAACAACACAATTTACACTCTTTGAGAGCTCTGTGGGAAAGCCCGACTGTGGCCATGACCCCCATATGGGTCTGAAAGGCCAGGATCCCCGTTAGGGGGGAGCAACACATCATCAAAAAGCTGGAAGGTCAATTCCAAACCTGGAAAGACCTAAAACGCTTGAGGGATCGAAGGACACCAGGGCAGGTGAAGAAGGAGGAAGCTTTCCGGGACTCAATGGACGACCTCTTTCATATCGCTCACGCGGACGCCCTGTCTCTCATTGTCCTTCAAGAGGACAAGGATTTTTTCCTTGCTCAGCGAGAGAAGGGCCGTAGAGCCTTCATGGGGTCCGCGGACAATTCCCTGGCCTCCAAAGAATGGAGAGCTGCGGAGAAGAAAGAGGCTGAGGAAAGGCGTCGGGAGAAGGCCCGTGAAGAAATGAAGGCATCCACCTCAGCGGCCGTCTTTGCTTCTTCAAGCAGCAGTGCTGAAGGAGAGGACAGCATCAGTGCTGAGGGAGAGGACAGCAGCCGTGCTCAGGAGGCAAAATCCTGCTCTCCACCCAAGCAGCCACGAAGAGCTACAAAAAACATAGTTTCACCATCTCTCGCAGCTGCACTGGATTGTACTCAGCTTTCCGACCGAAAAGCCACCATCGTGCTGACAGAAGATGCAAAAAGCCTCGGCCATGACACTACGGACCTGGCCATTAACCGCACAACCATTGCCCGGTCTCGACATCAAGCCAGGAGACGTTTCGCGGAAAACCTCAAAAAGGACTTCCAAGCGGATTTCCCCTTCACTGTCCATTGGGATGGAAAACTCCTTCAAGCCCTGACAACCAAGGAGCATGTGGATCGTCTGCTTATCTTGATATCCGGAGTAGGAGTCAGCCAGCTATTCGGCGTCTCTAAACTCCCTTCGGGGACCGGTGAAACACAAGCTCAAGCTGTTTTCCATGCTTTGGAGGAGTGGGGAGTGACCGAGAAAGTGGTCGCCATGTCTTTTGACACGGCCGCTGCAAACACGGGACATTGGACCGGCGCATGCGTCCTTCTGGAACAGAAGATCGGAAGGGATCTTCTTTACTTGGCCTGCCGCCACCATGTCATGGAAGTCATCTTGGCTGCTGCTTTCGGAGCTGTGATGGGAGGAGGGACTTCCGGGCCCGAAAGGCGCTCCTATTCAAGAGGTTTCAAAGCCAGTGGGATTTAATTGACAAGGAAGCATTTCAACCTGGGACTACGGATGATGCGGTGAACGCGGCGATAACTCCAACTCATCGAGGTCCTCGGGCATATACCTCCTCGTGGAGTTCGATTCCGAGCTCCTGGTCCCATGCACCATGCACGATGAATGAGCAAGATCATTTACGCTTTCAAGGTTTGGATGTTCAAGAACCAATTCCGACTGACAAACTGTGAGGAGAAGGCTTTGAGGGATCTCTGCATCTTCGGAGCTCTTCTCTACGTCGATGCATGGATCACCTCTCCTTCTTCAAGCTCCTAGGAGGGACTTGCACCTCATCAAGGCTCTCGTCGACTTCCCTAACCAAGAGATCAGCAAGGCTACATCAGAGAAGATTAAAAGGCACCTCTGGTACCTTGGAGAAGAAACTACAGTCCTGGCCCTTTTTGATGATGCCGTATCCGTTCGAACGAAGAAGGATATGGTCAAGGCAATGTCGGGAGAAATGGCAGAGAGAGACTATACCCGGCCGGGCTGCTCCACCTAGAGAGAGACTACATGGTCGGGCTGCTCCACCCAGAGAGAGCGACTACCTGGCCGGGTTGCTCTACCCAGAGAGAGACTACCTGGTCGGGCTGCTCCACCTAGAGAGAGCGACTACCTGGTCGGGCTGCTCCACCTAGAGAGACCTAAGATGAATGGGAGTAACTGGTACTGTGGTGCTTCGTATAATTCGTCGTATAACTAGGTCATGCTTCGTATAATGTAAATTGGAAAATAAAATGGAATTTTTCATGTTTTTCTTTTATTTGTCCTAGTTTTTTACAATTGTATCGACAAATTTAGTGTTTGTACAAATAAAAACTGTTTAGAATCAGTACAACACCACCAAGTGTAACTACACTTTTGTATATTGCTCTGCTTCGTTCCCCTTCTACACCCTATATATCGGTGTCGACTTTACATTTGTAGTTACTTAGAAATATCGCATATTTAATTTAGTCTGCCATACAATATCGTTTTCTCTAACAACGCAATATAGAAAACGTCATTGCAGGAGTCTAGGCTACATAATTATATAAGCACTATGGACCACCCTGCAACGTCTAGAGCTCCGCTTCTCCTGTGTGCTCCGCCCTTCTGCCTTGTGTTTTTTATAAATAAAAACTGTCTAGAATTTATATTTTATTATATCCTTTTTGGGGGTTATATATTGGTTGTTTGCTATCTAAGTCACCTACAGTATATCCTCCACTTTCTTAACTTTAGGATCGAGTGACCTAAATCTTACTAAAAAATTCAGGTTAGTAAGGCACATAAGGCACTATATGAATAGCCTATTCTCTTACTAAGAAATTCAGGTTAGTAAGGCACTCTTATAATTACCTCTCCATAATTAGCTTTCTGCCCACAGCTAACTCAAAGACAACTGCAGAGGTACTCTTAAAAGGTAATTTTAATGTATCTGTGACACAAATACACCATTGGATAGCTTTAGTGTCAATCTGGAAAAAACATGGCCTGCTTTAGGTCTATAGGACATTGTGAATAGAGACTTCTTAGGGAACGTTATCTTGCAACAGGCCTGTCCGAGATACTAATGTTAGGGAACATTGTGATGACTAGTACATATTTCAGTTATGTGAAGATATAGCAGCTTGAGATTGTATGTAGTTTCTACAAAGGGCATTTTGCAATGGTTAACCTAAAAATATGTTTGGAATAATCATTAGAAAGTGGGGTTCTTGGTGGGGTGAGGTTAGGTTAGGTTCAAACACGTCACAGGAAGATAATTTTTGTTTAGCTGTGTCAGTGTTCACCAACATAATTATACTTAGGTTAACTAAATTGAATAGGTTACTAATAAATGATATCACACAAATATGCTCACAAATGTATTGGCCAAAAATCAAAACTAGCCAAGTATTTGAGTTCAATATGAGAAAATACCCTTGTATACCCAAAATAGTTATATTTAACAGAGAAATACAGTTGTGAAGGGTCAAAACATCATTTCCCAATCAGGCCAGTTCCCTACGAATATTAAAATAGTCCATTAGATGTCCATTTCCAGATATAGTGCTTTTATGACTATGCAGTTGAAAAGAACTCTGAAAGTAGCTTATACCATGTTATTTTCGTGAAGCTAAGAGTATAAACAGTACCGGAATAAAGCCAGCAAAAATCACCAATGACAAATGTGCTGTCCTGGTTCCGGAGTGGATAAGTCTATTATAACTAGATACAAGCTACGGACAGAACCCCGCTCATTGTTGCCTATGGCGTCTGAAAAAAAGTGAGCGGGCATGATTGCATGGAAGCTTTTGTTATATTATGGAATTTTATTACAGAAATTAATTTTGCAGTTCATTTTACCCCTTGTATCAGATTTGCAGGTTCGAACACTATCAGAAAATTGAGTTATATGGGATTGTTCATTTTCTTCCCTATGCAGTGGTGACTGTCAGTGGCCGCTCAGTTTGTGTTGAATCACTATTTGTACCATAAAAACACATTTATAATGAAACTGCCTCAAGGAAACTTGGGGGAAATGTAGTATATGGATCGACACACAACATATCCTATAATGAAGTTAAAAAGACCAATTTGAAGATGTTTTATGACCTCCCCAATATTTGGTGACTTGAGGCAATATCTGGGGGGGCAGATGGTCATGTTGACCTAGTATACCCTTCATACATCCCGAGCTCCCCGGGTCCCTGTTTACGCTAGAGATGATTGCTAGCGCAGCTGATAGAGCCAGGGTGTCCACATATTCACCCCTGTTTTTGGTGTCCTACGACATCGGGAAGTGGGTTGAAAAATGGACGCAAGTTGGGCTCAGTATGCAATCTGGCACTACAATGTTCCCTAAGAATTTTCAAACCCCCATATGAACCCCTAGGAGGTGTCGAAACAGGAAATGGAGTTGTTCGGACCACCTGAGTAGGCAAAGATCTATATCCATGCAAAAGCTGAACAAGCCAGCTCAATTATTTGCCTAAGACGAATTGTCCTGTCTTGTAGAAGGGTGACCGCTCTCAACTCTCCAACTATCGTTCAATTGCTCTCATCTCTTGTATTTCTAAAGTTTTTGAAGCTATTCTTGCTTCCACATTTCTTAAGCATTTCTCTTCTCATAATCTGCTCTCAGATCGCCAGTATGGTTTCCTTAAGGGACGCTCTACTGGTGATCTTCTTTCTTATCTTACTAACTCTTGGTCATCCTCCTTTCGGGACCTCGTGAGACTTTTTCTATTGCACTAGACATATCGAAAGCCTTCGATAGAGTCTGGCACAAATCTTTAATTTCTAAACTACCCTCCTTCGGTTTCTATCCCTCCATCTGTGCCTTTGTCTCTAATTTCCTTTTTCCGGCCGTTCCATAGCTGCAGTTGTGGATGGTCATCGCTCACTTCCTCACCCTATAAGCTCCGGTGTTCCTCAGGGCTCTGTCCTATCTCCTATTCTCTTTCTAATTTTGATAAATGATGTTCTCAACTGTACCTCAATCCCATCCATTCATACGCAGACGACTCAACCTTACACTACTCCATTAGTTTTTCAGAACGCCCAAGCCAGCAATTCCTCAACTACAAACGGAATGAAGCCATAGAACACTTAACTTCTGATCTAACTACTATTTCCAATTGGGGCAAAGAAAACCTTGTTACCTTTAATGCTTGGAAAACCCAATTTCTCCATCTATCTACCCGTCAGGAACTCCCAGCGGACTATCACTTATTCTTCAACAATACAAAAATCAATCCTTCATCTTCTCTCAATATTTTTGGTGTCTCTTTTTCTTCTGCTCTCAGTTGGAAGGACCATATTACCAGTCTTGCTAAGGCAGCCTCCCAGAAGCTGGGTGTGCTCAACCGCCTTAGGGGATTCTTTACCCCTGTACAACTTCTTGTTCTGTACAGGGGCACAGTGCGTCCTTGTATTGAGTATTGTTCACATGTGTGGGGAGGTTCCTCTCACACTGCTCTCATAGACAAAGTTGAAAGGAAGGCCTTTTGTATCATTAACTTCCGTCCACTCACCAACTCTCTGCAATCTCTCTCTCTCCGCCGCAATGTTGCATCTCTCTCGCTATTCTATCGCTACTATAATAATCCGTGTTCCTCAGAGCTTTCCCAGTGTATACCACCTCCTTTATGATACTCAACACGGCTTTCGTAAAAAACGTTCCTGTTTAACAAACCTCTTAGACTTCTTCCACGATATCCTCAACCTCTACGATGAGAGTAAAGCTGTAGATATTATACACCTTGATTTTCAAAAGGCCTTTGACAAAGTTCCCCACAAACGTTTACTGCTAAAACTAAAAGCGCATGGAATACAAGACGGTGTGTTGAAATGGATAGAAAATTGGCTCAGCGACAGAAAGCAAAGAGTAGTCATAAACGGTAAGGCATCTAAATGGACCAATGTAAGTAGCGGGGTACCCCAGGGATCGGTACTAGGACCAATTCTCTTTCTAATTTACATCAACGACATAGATGAGGGTCTCACCTGTACAATCTCAAAATTTGCTGACGATACACAAATTGCAAATAGCGTACTCTCAAAAGATCAAGTTGACGATATGCAACACAATCTAGATAAATTGTCACATTGGGCCCAAATTTGGCAAATGAGTTTCAATGCGGATAAATGTAAAGTACTACATATCGGATACCTAAATGAGAAAGCAAACTATTCGATGAATGGCACTAAGCTTAAGAATGTAAACAGAGAAACCGATCTGGGAGTAACAATATCGAGTAACCTAAAACCGAGTCAACAATGTTCAGAAGTTGTTAAGAAGGCAAACAAAATAATTGGCTTTATAGGCAGATCATTTGAGCATAAATCCAAAGACGTAATCCTAACCCTTTACAATTCCTTAGTCCGCCCTCTTCTGGAATACTGCGTTCAATGCTGGTGCCCTTATTACCAAAAAGACATAAACAAGCAAGAACGAGTTCAACGTAGAGTTACCAAAATGATACCTAGCCTAAAGAACAAACCATACGAAGAGCGTCTTAGATAATTAAATCTATTTCCTTTAACCCAGCGCAGATTAAGAGGTGACTTAATTCCTCAATCACATAGAAAAAAAAAAAAAAAAAAAAAAAAAGTGTTCAAAATCATCAAAGGCATCGACAATATGAACTGTAGTAAGTACTTCACTATCGACCAATCTAATTACACGCGGGGAAACGGTTGCAAAATTATTGGTAAATCTTTTAACTCACACGAATCTATGAATTTCTTCTTCAATCGAGTTGTCAACTTGTGGAATGGGCTTCCCCGAGACGTTATAGACTGCAGCACCGTTGATTCATTTAAATTCCGCCTAGACAAATATCTCGCATCAAACCCGCGACTGACTGCGTATGTAAATGAATAACTTTGTTTTATCCTCCCCTCCGTTGCTAACCCATATGTCCCCTACTAACTTCCTAGTCCTGCCACGTTAGTGGCAGGGCAGTAGTTCCCTTTCCAATGTTCCCTTACCCACTCTAAACCACTGTTTGGACACTTGATCCTCAGTGTTTTGGAGGACAAGCAGCCTAGAAGGGTCACTAGATCTGTTGTTGCTTGATTTCCTTTGTACTACTTTGTACTTTGTACTTAGATTGCTTCAAACTCCGTGTGTCCAGGCATTTTGGCTCGAATGTCCCTTGATTTTGGCCCTGTCACTCTTTCAACTTTGGGGGAGGCACTCGCTATAGGCAGTTCTGCCTTTTGCCTCCCTCACTCACATAGAAAAAAAAAAAAAAAAAAACTATTGATGCCGGTATTCAAACATCTTTCGATTTGTTTTGTCACGGACATAATCATAACTATTTGGTTTGTGCAACTCAATTTTGGTCCATTCATTAGTACTAATTTCTTTTAAAGTTTCGTACGCATGTCTAGAGAGGGAAATTCAATTTCTGAATACATCTCATAAAATTGGCTCGACTTGTCAATCAGCGTTTTCTAAATACTGTCATATCGTCGGTATAATGGCCGATACTTCCTCATGTCATTCAGTCAAAGCTCCAACTTCTCTACATATCAATAATTACTTCATATCATACAAGATTTAAACCTAGCAGAGTGAGGTCATCTCGGCCTCATGTCGGGATGAGTCATTTCGTCTGTGCACTTCAGTGTCATGGTCATCACCAGGCAAAACTATCAGGATGCAATGTAGTTTTGCAGTGTTCTATATTCCCAGATGTTATCCCTAAATGTAATTCATGAGTGTTCAAGAATTTTAATGTGTATTTTCATTCGTTGAATTCATTCTCAGTTAAAAAAAAAATGTTCAGAGTTCTCTCTCCCCCCCCCCCCCATGTGGCTATTTCGACCTCAAAATTCATCTCGCTTGCGGCAGCAAAGGTAGTTACGTAACTTTTTATGTTTTATTTCTGATTTTAGTATTCTTTTTGCAGATTTATAGTACATCAATTCAACAGTCTTACGTACATCTTTTGAGCTTCAGTTTGATTTGTCCTGCGTATTTTGATTATTGTATTTCAGTGTTACATCTTACGTAATTCTTTATACGCGATGGGAGATTATATTTTGCATTGATTTGTACGAGATTTTGTTAAGTTTTTCTACTCAATTCTGATTTATTATATGGTTACTTTATACCGTTTTTACATGTTGATATAAGTCGACTGACTTATATACGGGCTCTGTCGTAGTTCGATCTGCATTTTTTTTTGGTCGGTTTTAATTAATTTACTTTTGAAAGTTTATCGATCAAATGTTTCCTATTTCGTTCAGTACTTTCTGGCATTTTGTTTTATCTGTGTTAAGTGATTATTTTCTTACTTTCATTATGCCCTTTTAGTGAATTCGTTTGTGCCTCGGTTTTATTACACCTAAGCGCTGTATGAATCGGTGGAATTCGTTTCACTAATACATTTTGGCTGAGTTTTTTGTTTTATCATAATGGATTTGACAAGTTGAGTTTTTCCCTCACATTTACTTCGAGTTATATTTTTGGATGACGGTGTATTCGGTTCTATTCTCGTGTTACGATGTTTTAATTCAAGTTGGCTTAATGTGCAACTTGGTTCAGTTAAGTTTTTCAAAATTCAAGTTTTTTCCGTTCATATCGAGTTGAGATTATCGGTCTTATTATCGTAGAGTTTTTTACGCAAAGGAAAGCATTCAACAACAGACCACATATCGGTGAATTTTTGTCCCAGACTCGTAAGTAACTCGACAATTTAGGTTAAGTAGATATACTGGAAGTTTAAATTAGGCGCCAGTATTAGACTAAAACTATATATCTTTATAAAAGAAATGTACTCCTTCGTATTATGTTTTTATGGGTTTATTATCCATAATTATATTGGGTTAGCATTATAATTAATCCGGTATAGGTAAATCTACAGTTATACTACCCCTCCCCCACTACCCCCCACCACCTCCCCCCTTCAAAACACACCTTTTAGTGTGTTTTTGGATGGTTCAGCAGACGCGGAAACTGGAAAAAAACGTATTTTGATACACATTTATCACCAACCAGATCCGAGATTTTCAGGTAATTTGTTGTTGTTTTGTATTTTTTATTTGATATACAGTGTTGTTTAACACCGAGGACCGTCGCATTTTAGTATTTTTAACATTAGTCTAGCCTAACCTAACTTAACCTAACCTAACCGAAAACTAACCTGTCTCGCGACTGGTCTAAACCCAGCTCACGTTCCCTGTTTATGGGTGCATGACGGTCTAAACCCAGCTCACGTTCCCTGTTTATGGGTTCGCGAAGGTTTGTAATACTTCAATGTATCTATTAAAGTCAAATATACATTTCCGCGCATCATCAAACCATACTAAGTCTACTACTAATAATATTAACCCATTAGTACCAACAGAATAGCGACAAAATAGGGGTAGTATAACTGTAGATTTATCCCGGTATATCTTGTAGTTAGTTAAGTGACGCATTAGTGAATAAGGTTCACTGCGCATGCGTTGTTTTGGAACCTGGCGTTCCCAAACGTGAGAGCGCCAGATTCGTTTTGTCGACCATCTCAACAGCACCTCCTTCTAGCCGCTCTCACTACAACCATCTTGTTCATGCTAAGTCATTCTAATTCTTAACTCTTAGTGGCCACTATAGCTTCTATCTATTTCTAACTCTATCCTTGAGCTATCCATCACCATCAACATCTAAAGTAAGTTAACTCTTATAAGTGTTTAGGTAAATTATACTTTGTTTACTGCCGAATAGTTTTTTGTCTGGAATGAGGGCATACTTACAGTATATAGATGCTTGAATATCTCTGTTTTGGACGTTTAATTGAGAAGAAATATATATGGTAAATATTTTCTTTTGGGAATTTTGCAATTTTGATTACAATGATGGAGTGTGAGACAATATTTATTTTTGGGTGTGATTTTAAAAAAATGAATATATATATATTTTTTTTTGGGGGGGAAAGTTTCCTTTGGAAATGTTTATAGTGAAGTATTTTATTGGTGACACGTGTTTGTGATAATGTGTCTTGGCAAATACTTAATTATGGTGGAATATGGTTTTGGATTCACTTGTGGTGTTAACCTGGTTACTAAACTTCTCAGGTTATATGAAGAAGATGTGGAGATTTCTTTAATGATTTATATACGAGTATACTGATGAATAATTTTGTAATGGTCTTGTTTAGAGAACAGAAAGAAAAAACAAATATTTGTATACCCTGTGTGATATATCTTTGAAAATGGATTATTTTCCCCCAACATTTATATGATGTTGTGTGGCATTTTATAATTGAAAAATGTTGGAGTTTATTTAGTAGTATCTGTGTGTGGTACTTGATTATACTTTTACATGTTTTTTTTAAAGGTTTTTTAATGTGGTTTTGAATATGTGTTTTTTTTCTTCTGAGTTTTGGTTGCCTCGTGTGAGGTATAAATAATGTATATATATATATATTGTTACGTCCTGGGATATATAAACACTGGGCTCTTTCTATTGGACTAGGTATGCGGCAACAAGCAACAACGGAAAACGCTAGATCCAACCCTTATCTATAAACCCAGGCAACAAGCCACCCCAAACCGTCAAGAGTCCTGCCTGGACAACAAGGTATCCTATGACTCGGTTACAGGGTGCACGCACTATAGACTGCTGATAGTCAAGCAGGCTATATAAAAGATCACACAATTAAGTTGACTTAAAGCTTCAAGGAAAAGATAGATAACGGAATTAAATTGCAGAAACAATTTAATAACAAACTAGAAGAAAGTACATTTAACGTTACGTTAATTAATACAACTAATCACCCCTCCTCAAAACATCGTACAGGTAGACAAGATGCGGGTTTCTAAACTGCATGCGGCTACTGTAGGATCTGATGCTTAGCAAAGAAAGTACATTACAGATTTAGAGAACTCTTAACTCATAAGCAGGAATAAATACTAGTGATAGGCCATACAGTGTATAATGGCATAGGTATAATTAAATAAAGGCAGCAACTCGCAACATAACCACATACAGGTGTGCTTCTCACTCTTAGTCAGGCAAGCCTGCTCGGACAGAGTCTCTAAGCCACACCCTGACTTACAATGCTCACAAAAACGGTAAACTGTGGCACAATAACAAGCATACAGAAATAATAAACCCCTAGCTGTTAATCTGCCAGGTGGCAGAGGTCTAGCCGGAAGTTTATAGGCTTCGGATACCCGGGCTGAGCCACCTGCTCTAGCCTAGGGACGTTCCCAAGTCTGTGCGCCAAATTACTCTAATTGAAAGGGTGCTCTCCTGAGAGACTCAGATCGCAAGTATCTGACTCTCTCCTGGCAACCCTAAAACAAAAGCAAGACGTGCTAGCGCAGTGCTGAGGGGACTAGGCAAGGGCCCTCACACAACACAACACTAGACACACAAGGACACAGACAAGAAAATGCCCCCAGACTCCCACGGGTATCCTAGTAAAGTCGTGCGGGTCCACAGGACTCGCACCAGCAGACTTTACTTAAAGGATCGCAAAAAGCATCCCCTCCGGTCTAGCCCCTGCTAACCTGACACAAGAACACACTAGCAAGCATGAAACCACCAAATATGAGACAACAAAAAAGCTTCCTAGGTCTCATTAACAATTACATCTCTGCATAAGGCCCTAAATCCTATCTAGTTATCTGAGAGCTCGTCGTTAATACAATAATATATATAAGGTCTATCAAGGGGATGGGATAATTAAATAGATTGGTGAAGTAGTGGAAGGAAGGTATACAAAGTAAGAGAGAAAGTTTCTAAGTGGGGTTGAGAGGGATAGATATCAAGGGGGTCCGAAGGGTACGACAGTGAGGTGAGCTCTGAGTCTTGAATCTGTCTGGACCCCACCCTAGGCATGCAAAATACATCCCATGCTTGGCAACACTCAACACAGTTGCCGGGTCAAAATCTTCTACCCCGTGCGTGAGTCGAAACTAAGCCTAACGTTGCAATCAAATGCACGTGGCAACATCAGGCTCGTCCCAATCTGGACTCTCCGCGTGAAGCAACGTCCCCCAGCCGGTCTCTCTCTCCCGCTCGTCTCCTCCCACTCTCACTAGACTTACATCTTATATATTATAATGAAACAATCAACTATCGAGAATAAAATATACTAAGATGCGTTGGTTAAGAATAAGGGCAGCTTCAAGCTGTGAAACAACATAAGAATATCCCAGACATTAGTTACGTTGTCGTAGGATATATACTAAGGAAAAGCCTGCCGGCCGGCTGCCGCCAGCCGGTTTCTAAACGGCTGGGCAGCCGACGCGCGCACATGCCCGCACGTGGCTACTATGCAGAAGCGTCACACCTCCCCCAAGATATAAGACCCTTGACTAAGTTCTTCATATCTAACAGAAAGCTTCTCATAGTACCACACACTGTTGCGACACAAGGCACTATATATAAAAAAAATAAAGACTGTTGCGCTCCACCGAGCAAGTTCAACTAACTTAGCGACAATAAGCGAAAACATTCGACTTAGATACTGCTACAACATCATATACAAAATTCTACACGTTATAAAAAATAAAGAGTTTTTATAAGGTTTTTGCTTTTTTTAATTTGTTTTTTTTCGGCTGAACTACAGTGACAGCTTATTTTCCTCCACACTTAACCCTCAATCCTGTGGCAGTCTAACCAACATCATCCACCCTTGATAGACAATCCGCTATCACGTTATCAGAACCGGCAATATGGCGTATGTCCAGATTATACTCCTGAAGCATGAGTGACCACCTGGTCAGCCTCATATTCCGGTTATGAAACTGATTCAAGAATTTCAGAGGGTGATGATCGGTATAAACCACTACGACTGGTCCGAAAGCAGGAACATATACATCGAAGTGCCTGAGCGCCAGCACTATCGCCAGGAGTTCTTTTTCAATTACAGAGTAATTCCTTTGTGCACTATTGAATTTTTTACTGTAAAAACTCACTGGATGTTCGATACCTTCATCATCTGTCTGTAACAAGACAGCCCCAGCCCCTACGCCACTGGCATCAGTCGCCAGCTGAAAAGGTCTGCTGAAGTCCGGGGCCCTGAGTATGGGGTGGGTACATAACAGGTGTTTCACCAAAGGAAAACGCCCCTGCACACTCAGGAGACCACCGGAACTTCTTGTCCTTAGATAATAAGTCGGTTAAAGGTGCAAGTACAGTCGAATAGCCTTTGATGAAGCGACGATAATAGCCTATCATACCTAGAAACCGCATTATTTGTTTCTTAGTCGTAGGCTGGGGAAACTGATCGATGGCTTTGATCTTTGTCTGTGGAGGGCACACCTGACCCATCCCCACCTCGAACCCCAGGTACAAAACTGTGGCTTTGACAAAATCGCACTTACCCAGGTTTACCACAAAACCTGTTTCATTCAGTTTATTAAAAAGCTGTCCGATGTGAGCACAGTGACTGTTAAAATCATCGTCGTATATTATGACATCATCTAGGTACACCATACAGTTGGGAATGTCGGCTACAATGTCGTTCATTAATTTCTGAAACGTTGCAGGGGCATTTTTCAGCCCGTATGGCATAACATGGCAACGATATGTGGCACCGTCCACCACAAACCCACACACCTCTCGCGCTCGCTCAGACAAGGGCACTTGCCAATAACCCTTAACAAGGTCTATCTTAGTGAGGAACTTAGCTTTTCTTATCTTATCCACACTGTCGTCCACGCGAGGGAGAGGGTAGGCATTTGTGGGGGTTAAACCATTCAACCTGCGGAAATCTATACAAAACCGCACCTTGCCATCTGGTTTGGGCTGCAGTGTGACGGGGGAAGTCCACCTTACTGCACCCTCAGAAATCAGCCCACGTTTCAGCATATAATCCAGCTCTTCCCTAAGTGCTGGTAATTTAATAGGGGGAACACGGTATGGCACTGATTTAAAGGGAGGGTGGTCCCCAACATCGACATCGTGCACCGCTTGAGTAGTGAGGCCAGGATGCTCCGCGAAAACAGCTGGGTTTGAATCAAACAAGTGCTGCACAGCTACACGCTGTTGCTCAGGCAGGTGCAATATCAACTCGTGAGCCACTTGTCTAGAATTCACCTCCCACTGATCCGCGGAAACATGGCAATGCCAATTATCCTCCCCCGCAGCTTGACTGTCCCTTCCTCCTTCTCCACCACGATCGCTGCAGATCAACACCGGGACAGTGAGAGGCTCGGAGGGGCGCCTCACATACTCCTTCATCAGATTTACATGGCAAAGTTGGTTCTTTTTCTTACGATCAGGAGTAGCTACTAAATAGTCGAGATCAGAAACCTTCCTTACAACCCGATACGGACCAGAATACTTGGCAGACAAGGGGTGTCCCACCAGAGGCAGTAGTATCAGTACCTCCTGATCTACTTCAAACTCCCTCAGCTTCACCTTCTGGTCGTATCTGTCCTTCATCTGAGCTTGTGAACTCTTAAGGTTCCGACCTGCTACCTCCAAGCTCTTTAGCATTCTCTCACGGCTTTCAACGACATACTTTAGAAGCGAGCATGGCTTTGTGACTCCCTCCCAGATCTCCTTGACTATATGGAGGGGCCCCCTGACCCTGTGTCCAAAAACCAACTCGTTCGGGCTAAATCCCAAGCTCTCCCCAGGTACTTCTCTCTCAGCAAATAAAACGTATGGGAGACCTAGATCCCAGTCCTTCCCATTTTCCATGCAATAACACCGCAACATACTCTTGAGAGTCGAATGCCACCTTTCCAAAACTCCCTGACTCTCGGGATGGTAGGCAGATGACACCACAGACACTATGCCATGTTGCTGCATGGTCTGCTTAAACAGAGTAGAAGTAAAATTGGATCCCTGATCAGACTGGATCTCCTGAGAGTAGCCATAACGAGAGAAATTGACAAGTAGGTTTTTGACAACAGTCTTAGCCATCCTGTTACGCATGGGGTAAGCATCTGGATACCGTGTTGCTACATCCATTACAGTTAGTAAAAATTTATTGCCGGCACTAGTGGGGGGCAATGGGCCAACCATATCGATAACTACTTTGCTGAAGGGCGGCCCAATGACAGGGAGGGGTTGCAACGGGGCTCTCGGGATGACCTGATTGGGTTTCCCAACAACTTGACAAATGTGACACTGTGACACCCATGACACGACACTCGCCTTTAACCCTGGCCACCAGAAAAGCTTGCTCAGAGCTGCCTCCGTCTTACGTGCCCCCAGGTGCCCTGCCAAAGGCACATCATGAGCTAATCTCAATAAGCTCTCACGGCACACCCTCGGTACTACTAACTGGTCCACTAATCCTGACCCGCCATCCCACTTTTTCTTGGGATCCTGATGTCTCCGATACAAGATCCCCTCGGACAAGAAAAAATCACCAGGCTGCGCATCCCCATCGCTCTCCAGTTCGACAGCACCATTACCACACGCCCTGACTTCAGGATCTTCCAGCTGCAAGGAACATATATCAGCAGGTGCGAGATTATCCAAGTTCATCTTAAATAATTTATTTCCACCTCCAATGTCCCGCCGAGCCATCCTTTCCTCACGCTGCGCATAACGAGGCTGTCGCAGAGTCTCTTCCTGCCCTGCACCTGCACTAGCGGTGACAGGCCCCGGGGCCTCTCCAGACTCTAACATAGGTGCCAATAATGAGTCACCAAGAAACACTGCCGGCTCAAAACTTTCCAATTGACCAACACTTCCCGTTTTCTTGTGACCTTTCCTCCGCGGTTTGATAGACTGAGGTGGTGGCTGCAAGGCTCCGGATGTCTGAGAACGCGTCACAACACACGCCATGGTTTGTACGCTACACTTCTCAACCCACTCCCGTTCCTCCCTACTAACGTCGGCCGCCTTCTCGGCAACGACCAAGGGTGAAACCTTAGAAGCAGGCACCGCAAAGTCGTTGCCGAGGAGGAGGTCGACGCCCCCAACAGGCAAGTTCTCTACAATTCCCACATCCAGCTCCTTCGCCACACCACCCACCTCCAGCTCCATCTGCACCAGCGGGTAGGACTTCGTAGCATTGATCCCCTGAACTACCACCACCCGAGCAGCGTTAATCGGTCTACCAGTAAAGTTCTTTAACAAGGTCTGAGAAGCCCCCGTATCACGCAATAGCTTAACTCCTCGCCTTTCGCCAGCCCACCTCACAAAACCATGCCCTCTATGACCCCCAAAGACGTCGCGGACAGGGTTCGAGCCTTCCGGACTCTTGAACACAGGCTGTGTCCCACCCTCTGACGAACTACCCTTGGCAAACTCAGAAGATATAGGCGACACCCCTATGCTGCGGACCAATGACACAACCTTGTTTGGTGGCTTGTTCGGACAAGCATTTGCAAAGTGACCCTCCTTGTGACATGCAAAGCACTCTTTACTCTTTGGTTTCCCTTGGGAGTGGGAGGTACCATTAGACTTCTTATACGGGACGGTATTTGGTTTATGTTCAGTTTTATTGTCAGTGCTAGATGGTTTTGTGTATTTATGTGTATCAAAATTCTTGGGAGGGGGAGGGGTACGATCCTTTGCACCCGACTCACTCCTCGCTGCTGCTCCACACCCTCGAATTAATGACAGTCGGATGTCAGCCATTTCTGCTGCCTCCTGGAGAGTTCTAGGATTTTTTTCCTTTATATTTAATGTTAAGTCCCCGCCTGTGCACTTAAAGAACTGCTCCAAGACAACCAGCTCACTCAACTCCTCAAAAGTAGCTGCCCTCTCAGAACGCAGCCAATGTCGTAGTGCATCAGACAAGTCCCGGGCGTGTTCTAGGAAGGTACTATCCTTGCCCTTAGTAACACCCCGAAACTTCAAGCGGTAAGTTTCTTGTTGTAACTCGTTGGCCCGTAGCACAGCCTTCTTTAGCTCATCATAAACTACACAGGACTCTAAAGGTAGTGCATCATACGCTTTTAGCCCCTTTCCTAGGAGTCAGATGAAACTAATGCTGCCCACTTTTCCTGAGGCCACTGGTGTTCCTGACACTTCTTCTCAAATCGCATAAAAAACTCAGTCACACCTAATTCATCGAACACAGGAACTAGTTTAAGCAGGTGCGACAATGATTGGTCCCGATGTCTGTTACCTCCCCCAATATTTCGCCCTGTTACCTCCACTCGAGATCTCTCCAGCTCCCTGTCAGCCCGATACCTAGTAGACTCTGCCTGCAGTTCAGCCTCTCGTATAGCTGTTCTCTCTGCAGCCTCAACCTGCACACTAGCCTGTCTCTCGGCAGCCTCAACCTGAGCTCTAGCCTGTCTTTCGGTAGCCTCAACCTGAGCTCTAGCAACCTCAACCTTGGCCATCTCAAGCCGAAACAACAAATCTGGAGTCAACCCTTGAGGAGGGGAAGGTGCATTTAATGGAGATGGTCCCTGTGATTGAATTCCACGCTGCCATTGACCATCAACTTGGGGGTATGTACTAAATTCAGGCACCCTGACGTTTGATATGGGGGTAGAGTGGAGAGGGGGCTGGGGACCGGGGCCCCCAGTCGCCTCTCCACCCCGGTCTCTCCCTTCTAAACCCAATATCAAAGTCCTCAGCTGATCTTTCCTCATGCCACTTAAACCCTGGTGACCCTGAAGACCTGCCACACACTTTAAGCCATACTTATTCAGCTTCAACACCCTGGTAGCGATAAGGGGCACCTCTAAAAATCTTCTAGCACCCTCCTCGCTATCGACTAGCCACTCCACAGGTCTTTCTCCCTCCGAGCCCGTATCGTGACCTGACCCATCACTGTGTTCTGATGTATTAGACATGTTTGTGTACTGCAGTAATTATCACGGTTATAGAATGTGCCTTATCTCCTATGCAAGTATGTATATACTAATGTTATTTAAAGTCTTTAATGTGTTATATTGGTTGCTCCAAAAAAAAACTCTATGTCCACTGTATTCCTCTAATCATAAGGAATCTCAAAACAAATGACCACTATATTCCTCTGTTCAGTAAATCCTATGCAAGGTCGCCATTTGTTACGTACTGGGATATATAAACACTGAGCTCTTTCTATTGGACTAGGTATGCGGCAACAAGCAACAACGGAAAACGCTAGATCCAACCCTTATCTATAAACCCAGGCAACAAACCACCCCAAACCGTCAAGAGTCCTGCCTGGACAACAAGGTATCCTATGACTCGGTTACAGGGTGCACGCACTGTAGACTGCTGATAGTCAAGCAAGCTATATAAAAGATCACACAATTAAGTTGACTTAAAGCTTCAAGGAAAAGATAGATAACGGAATTAAATTGCAGAAACAATTTAATAACAAACTAGAAGAAAGTACATTTAACGTTACGTTAATTAATACAACTAATCACCCCTGCGTGAAAGAAGGTGAAAGCAAACAGTCCTCAAAACATCGTACAGGTAGACAAGATGCGGGTTTCTAAACTGCATGTGGCTACTGTAGGATCTGATGCTTAGCAAAGAAAGTACGTTACGGATTTAGAGAACTCTTAACTCATAAGCAGGAATAAATACTAGTGATAGGCCATACAGTGTATAATGGCATAGGTATAATTAAATAAAGGCAGCAACTCGCAACATAACCACATACAGGTGTGCTTCTCACTCTTAGTCAGGCAAGCCTGCTCGGACAGAGTCTCTAAGCCACACCCTGACTTACAATGCTCACAAAAACGGTAAACTGTGGCACAATAACAAGCATACAGAAATAATAAACCCCTAGCTGTTAATCTGCCAGGTGGCAGAGGTCTAGCCGGAAGGATATAGGCTTCGGATACCCGGGCTGAGCCACCTGCTCTAGCCTAGGGACGTTCCCAAGTCTGTGCGCCAAATTACTCTAATTGAAAGGGTGCTCTCTTGAGAGACTCAGATCGCAAGTATCTGACTCTCTCCTGGCGACCCTAAAACAAAAGCAAGACGTGCTAGCGCAGTGCTGAGTGGACTAGGAAAGGGCCCTCACACAACACAACACTAGACACACAGGGACACAGACAAGAAAATGCCCCCAGACTCCCACGGGTATCCTAGTAAAGTCGTGCGGGTCCACAGGACTCGCACCAGCAGACTTTACTTAAAGGATCGCAAAAAGCCTCCCCTCCGGTCTAGCCCCTGCTAACCTGACACAAGAACACACTAGCAAGCATGAAACCACCAAATATGAGACAACTAAAAAGCTTCCTAGGTCTCATTAACAATTACATCTCTGCATAAGGCCCTAAATCCTATCTAGTTATCTGAGAGCTCGTCGTTAATACAATAATAGATATAAGGTCTATCAAGTGGATGGGATAATTAAATAGATTGGTGAAGTAGTGGAAGGAAGGTATACAAAGTAAGAGAGAAAGTTTCTAAGTGGGGTTGAAAGGGATAGATATCAAGGGGGTCCGAAGGGTACGACAGTGAGGTGAGCTCTGAGTCTTGAATCTGTCTGGACCCCACCCTAGGCATGCAAAATACATCCCATGCTTGGCAACACTCAACATAGTTGCCGGGTCAAAATCCTCTACCCCGTGCGTGAGTCGAAACTAAGCCTAACGTTGCAATCAAATGCATGTGGCAACATCAGGCTCGTCCCAAGCTGGACTCTCCGCGCGAAGCAACGTCCCCCAGCCGGTCTCTCTCTCCCGCTCGTCTCCTCCCACTCTCACTAGACTTACATCTTATATATTATAATGAAACAATCAACTATCGAGAATAAAATATACTAAGATGCGTTGGTTAAGAATAAGGGCAGCTTCAAGCTGTGAAACAACATAAGAATATCTCAGTCATTAGTTACGTTGTCGTAGGATATATACTAAGGAAAAGCCTGCCGGCCGGCTGTTGCCAGCCGGCTGCTGGCAGCCGGTTTCTAAACGGCTGGGCAGCCGACGCGCGCACATGCCCGCACGTGGCTACTATGCAGAAGCGTCACAATATGTATACTGTATATATATATATATATATATATATATACAGTATATATATATTTATATATATATGTTTATATATATATATATATATATTTATATATATATATATACTGAATATATATATATATATTTGTTCTAAGTGGATGAGGGAGACAAAAGGCAAAACTGCCTGTGACGAGTGCCTCCCCCAGAGTTAAAAGAGTGGCAGGGCCAATATCAAGGAACGTTTGAGCCAATATGTCTGGACACATGGAGTTTGAAACAATATAAGTTATAGAATGAGGGAAAGATGGATTCAGAGAGAGAGTTCCAGAGCACAGGTGTTGAATAGAAGAATGATTGGGAGTAACATTTCACTCTTGAGTTGGAGAGTTGTACAGAGTAGGGGTGGGATTGTGTTGCAAGACGGATACTACGTACCCTACGTAGAGGAGGTGGTATGCACTGAGCAAGCTCTGAGGAACACTGATTATTGTTGTAGCAATAGAATAGCGAGAGAGATGCAACATTGCGGCGAAAAGAGAGGGAGATTGTAGAGAGTCTGTGAGTGGAAGGGAGTTAATGATACGAAAGGCTTTCCTTTCTACTTTGTCTAGAAGTGCTGTGTGAGAGGATCCTCCCCACACATGTGAACAATACTTAATACAATGATGCACTGTGCCGGGTGTGCCCCTGTACAGAACAAGAAGCTGAGCATGGGTAAAGAACCCCATGAGGTAGTTGAGAACACCCAGCTTCTGGGAGGCCGCCTTAGCAAGACTGATAATATGGTCCTTCTAAGAGAGAGAGCAGAAGAAAAAGAGACACCAAGAATACTGAGAGAAGATGAGGGGTTGATTTTTTGTATTGTTGAAGAATAAGGGATAGCCCATTGGGAGTTCACGGCGGATAGATAGATGGAGAAATTGGGTTTTGGAAGCATTAAAGGTAACAAGGTTTTCTCTGCCCCAATTGGAGATGGTAGTTAGATCAGTAGATAAGTGTTCTATGGCTTCATTACGTTTGCTTTTGAGCGATTGCTGGCTGGGGCGTTCTGGGAAACCAATTGAATAGTGCAAGGTAGAGTCGTCTGCATATACTGTAGATAGATAGGACTGGAGGTACAGTTGAGAAAATAATTCATGAAAATTAGAAAGAGAATAGGAGATAGGACAGATCCCTGAGGAACACCGGAGTTGATAAGATGAGGAGGTGAATGATGGCCGTCCACAACCACAGCTATGGAACGACTGGAAAGGAAATTTGAGACAAAGGCACAGATGGAGGGATAGAAACCGAAAGAGGGCAGTTTAGAAATTAGAGATTAGTGCCAGACTCTATCGAAGGCCTTCAATATGTCTAACGCAATAGAAAAGGTCTCACCGAAGTCCGGAAAGGAGGATGACCAAGAGTTAGTAAGATATGAAAGAAGATCACCAGTAGAGCGACCCATAAGGAAGCCATACTGGCGATCTGATAGTAGATTATGAGAAGCTAAATGCTTAAGAAATTTGGAAGTAAGAATAGTTTCAAAAACTTTAGAGATACAAGAGATGATAGTTGGAAGGTTGAGTCATCACCCTATTTTGGGACAGGTTGAATAAGAGGAAACTTCCAGCATGAAGGGAAGATGTTAGAGGAGAGACAGAGACGAAAGAGTTTGCCTAGGCAGGGAGTCAGCACGGAAGCACAGTTTTTTAATACAACAGGAGGAATACCATCCGGACCGTAGCCTTCTCAGTATCAAGCCCAGAGAGGGTAGAGAGTACATTTTTAAAAGAGATTAGGATATTCGGCATAAGTAGGAGAGAGGTGGGCGGAGATGGAGGAATAGCACCGGAATCATCCAAGGTTGAGTTTCTAGCGAAAGTTTGAGCACAGAGTTGATGGTTAATGCCCGACATTTATGTGATGTGCAGGTTATTGTGAATCCTTTTCTTAGGCTTGATTCTTGTGGGTTCTGAGAATTTGATGGTGTATTTTTTTATAATTGATTTACACTAGGTTGTAATTTTATTTTTACGACGGCGAGTGTGATTATGTTCTAATATAGAATGGCCAGCTGAAAAGAATGATACATATTTTCCTCGAGTTTTATGTGTGGTATACTGTATATAGGCGCAACGGATTTGATCATGGTTAATGACAGAATAAGAAGGTATTATGTTACGCACCACGGGTATATGTGGATTTCTGCGTTTATTATTAATATTCTTTTCCTGTGGGTAGGATTTTATTCCTTTATTTTACTCGAGTTTTATGAGTGGTATATACCTTTATATGCACAATGGCTTAAAAATGGTTTATGACAGAATAAGAAGTTATATTACTACGCACCACGGATTTATGTGGATGTCTGTGTTTATTCTTAATATTATTTTCCTGTGGATAGGATTTTATTCCTTTATATTGCATCAGTTGTATATTTAATTTTTACCTAGAATTGTAGGTTTGTAATTGAATTCTTTACTTTGATCATCGAGTAACGGCAGATTTCATTGAATTATAATGAGTATTTGTGTGTGTGTTTTATTTTATGTTTGTCTTTGTTGGGAATATTATTTAGAATTACTACCTTTAGTATTTTACCCTGGGAGTAAGGGAATAGAATATGCCCCACGTGCCTTCTGCGTGTCGTAAGAGGTGACTAAAGAGGTCGGGTCGGTGGGTTTGCGACCCCCAACCGGAAAAAAAATACGTAGCAACGATAAACGAACAACCAGCCTCGGATTTGGACTGACCCTGTGTTGACGAACCACGACCTACTATGGACAAGCTTACGGACATTCTGAGAATAGGTACATGGAACGTGAGTGGCATGAATGATGGCACAAAAGAGAGAGAGGTACTGGAAGTGTTAGTGAATGCCAGGCGATGTACTGTATGTGGAATGACGGAGACCAAATGTAAGGGTACAGATGTGAGAGAGTGGGAGTGTTGAATGGGTGTGTGTGCTGGAGTGAGTGAGGGAGCAGCGAGAGAAGGTGCGTGTTTGTTTGTAAGTAACAAATGGAAGGAGTGTGTACGAGAATATTGGCCTGTGGGTTCAAGGATTGTGTGGGTGAGAATGACAGTAGGAATACAAACGTGGGTGATTGTGTGTGTGTATGCTCCGACAGAGGATAAACTTGTAAGAGAGAAAGAGGAGTTCTGGGTGAATATGGAGGCGTGCGTGGATAAGTTTGACAAGAACGAAAGAATATTTCTGATTGGGGATATGAATGGTAAGGTGGGTGATAGGAAAGTTGATGGAGTGGTGGGAGGGTGGGGGGTACCGTCAGAGGTGAATGGGAATGGTAGTGCACTTGTGGACGTATGTGTGGGGAGGAGGTTGTGGATAGCCAACACCTTCTTCCGACACAGAATGATACACAGTGTGACGCACCCAGTGCGTTGCAACGCAACCTGATTGTACTCCTTGGTACTCAAATGTACCGCCCGTGATCTGGCTACCGTCAGCCGCTATGTATATTGAGTGTGACAACTTATAACTATGTTCTTTGTATCTCTGCAAAGGTCTCGTCATGTGCTAACCAGTGGTGGGTTTTGTTTTAAGCCATGTCGAGACCTTCCATTTAATATGTAGTATCAATAGAGAAGTTGATTGATAAGACAATGGGAGTTCAGAGAGAGAGAGTGAGTTAGGCTTCAGAGCAAGAGGGTAGCAACGCGCCTCGCTGCCGGCCGGGTGGGTTGCCAGACGTATGGACTGGTTGGCAGCCTTGCGCTTATAGCTAGGCGCGACAGGGTTGGTAGTCCATTGCTGCCTGCCTACGCTGGTTTGCCCATGTTGTCGTACAGCACACTGCCTGGAGGCTGGCTGCGTGTTCCATGACCAGGTTGCCTAGAACCTTTGAGATTCTAACATCCCTTGCCCTCTCTCCCAACTTCTCACGGTTGCACTCTTTCTCTCTGACGACATTACTCTCATTTCATTCTTCTCTCTATTTAAATGCATAACCTTCCCTTGAGGTCCTAAAGGAGTTTCAGCACTCACCTATCGTATTACTCTTAGGACAAGCATATATTTACATGTATTAGATTTAAGGGGTTAATGTGAACAGCGATCTTCTTGATGAGGATAGTTGGTGAACGTTCTACATGTTCACGAGTTATATGCCCCGCTCATCATCCCATTTGTGACTAGACTGGTGCCATGTGTAAGAGCCCGACCATGCCCAGGAGTTGTCTGTAGAGGGACGAGGACTTAGCCTTGATTTGCATACCGAGCCAGGAGCGAGTGTAGCACCCGAGACTACAGCTCGCTCGTAGTGCCGGTATAGTAGAGTAACGTCATTTATCTGTCCTTGTGTTCTCTACAGTCTTCTCCTGGGTTCTCGCTTTCGGTGCTGGGACTCGTTGTTCCTGTGACTTGGCCTGCTAGCTAGAACACATGGGGATGATGAGTGGGATATATCTTTATTTTACTATGCATTGCAGCTCTCTTTAAGTATATGTATGTAACACTTTACAATACACATTACTCACACACAAGACAACACTATTAATACTTTCATGTATCAATTAACTGCACTGTCGTTTTGCTGCTGTGTCCGGAGTTCTGTTGCGTAGGGCGCATACGGACTCGGAGGGGAGACAGAGTGAGAGAAGCGAAGTAGCCTATGCGGTAGTAGGCTACCGGCGCAGTACTGTTGCCTGCAACCTTTTAGTTATTCCAAGTATAGATTCATTATTATAATAAGTGACTACTATTTATGTTCCTCCCATGTGTATTATTAGGTATCTACTGGATCATGAACATCTTGTATGCTACATGCTAGTGCATGTTAGTAGGGGACAGTTAGTGTAGTGCATGCGCTTTCAAGTAGGCGTGTACCTTTGTCATTTAGTATTTCACTGTCATACCTTTAGCCTGCTTCTATTCTACATTATTAGAGGCTTAATATTAACATAGTTTCTTGAGTATTGCATTTCTTTAGTAATAACGTAACCTATAAATGTCTGAGGGAGTATAGCCTCATAGCCTACCCCTGTTGTACACTTTCGCCGAGTTAAGGTACCTCGTTACCGTAGACGATAACTCTGTAGGGCGTTGGTGCTTTTGTTGTCTGGAGCATATAGTATTTGGGACTGGAATCGAGCGTGTCGTTTTCACTTAAGCCATTTCTGTCCTACGATCAAGAATCCCGAATATGTATTGCCGATCCAGCCGTAACAAAATGGCGACCTTGCACAAGATTCAGTAGTATAACTATCACATGTTTTTTGGAGAACTATTCTATGCTACCTAGTAGAGCTGGCTAGAATTTTCTTGCATATTGGAGGAATTTTTATTGTGTCATTATTGTATTGGTGGACTTGCAGATTGTTTCGTTAGGTGTCTAGAGTAGAGTCATTCAAGCATCTTTAACATTTTGTGAGTCGAGACTGCAATTAGTAATAAGCACTTTTTTTTTTTTATGAACAGCAATTGTATAACCAGCACTATGTCTAATGACTCATCATTTACGGGGGAGGATAACACGGTACAGCCTAGTGACCAGCAAGTACAGCAGATATTTAGGGAGGGGAGTGTTATAAGTGGAGAGAGGGATGCCCGGGCATTTTTGCAGACACCTTTGACCGAACAGCGCCTGCAGGCTATTGATTGTTACGGTCTTCGCTGTTTAGCCACGGTTTTGGGGCGGGACTGTCCTGACAGTTGGCCCAAGAAGAATTTGGTGGCATGTTTGTTGGGTGATGGCGATGGGGCGGTGGGTGGAGTGGGGTCTTGGGGGGTTCCCTCCAAGCCTCCATTCCACTCTACCCCTGAGCTGGGACCTCAGCCAGCGAGTCTTAGCACGATGCAGCAGGAGGGTTCTCAATGGCAAGCTGGCTTACCCGTAAACACGTCTCGGTGTGGATCCCCCATTTTTTGCTCTCCCCCCCCAGGCCTGTCTCCTGAGATGTTATTTCAGCTAGAACTAGCTAAGCTTAAGTTGCGAGAGAGTCAACAGGCTAGTATAGAACGGATTAAGCTGCAGGAGACACAGATACAACAGGCTAGTATAGAACGGATTAAGCTGCAGGAGACTCAGATACAACAGGCTAGTATAGAACGCATAGAGGTTGCTAGAATCCAAGCCAATCAGGATGCAACCAGGTACCAGGCTGAAATGGATGTCGAGAAGTCTAGAGTAGAGACCACGGGGCGTCATCTCGGTGGTGGGCACCGGGTTACAGACTCACTTTCGTATTTAATTAAGTTAGTACCCGCATTTGATGAGACAGCAGTGACTGAGTTTTTTGCTCGTTTCGAAAAGAAGTGTCGTGAGTATGACTGGCCGGAGGTTAAATGGGCAGCATTAGTTTCATCACGTCTAGTGGGTAAGGGGTTGAAAGCCTACGATGCACTGTCACTGGACGAGAGTGTCGTGTATGGACTGGTGAAGGAGGCTGTGCTCCGGGCCTACGAACTGCAACCCGAAACTTATAGATTGAAGTTCCGTGGCGTGAATAAGAAGAGCGACGTCAGTTTTATGGAGCACGCACGGGACTTAACAGATGCATGTAATAACTGGTTTCGGTCCGAGCACGCAGAGTCGGCTGAGGAAATTAAGCAACTTTTCTATCTGGGAACAGTTTTACAAATGTACTGGAACCGATCTAACGCTGAACATTAAGGAAAAATGTCCCAAGACAGTAGAGGAGGCTGCCAAGATGGCAGACCTCAGATTATCATTGATTCGTGGTTGCGGTGCCGCTCAGAGGGCTGAGTCAGGGCAGAAGGGGCGCTATACCCCACCCACCAGAGTTTTCGATAATAACAAATCCTATGACACACATAACCACACTAAAAGCATTGCACCTAATAACACCTACAAACACAAGCTTCTCCCGTTTACTAAAGGTCAGGCCCCTTCTTCGCCCGCACAAGGGAAGAAGCCCATTGGGGATGTGAAATGTTACAAATGTCAGAAGCTAGGCCATTATTCACGTGAGTGCCCTAGTAACACTCCCGCTAAGCCGGTGTCATTGGTTCACAGTATCGGTGTGTCTCTGAAGGCTGCAGCAACTGCCCGGGGTAGGTTGTCAGCAGCTGAGGCACACGCGGTAAAGAAGCGTACGGAAGGCTCGACACCTGTCCGGGACACTTTCTGTAGCCATCGGGGACACAGGTTTGTGAGCTGGGGGAGTGAACTATGGAGGGTTGACTTGCTGAGGGATACGGGGGCTTCGCAAACTTTGTTGAGGAACTTCACAGGGAAACCGATAAATGCGGCCAGAGTTGTTGTGGTGCAGGGTATAAATGCTATGAGGTCATACCCACTTGTGAGGTTGGAGTTGAGAGTGGGAGAGGTGTGCAGGGAGCTGGATGTAGGGATCGTTGAGTGTTTGCCAGTTAAGGGCGTCGACCTTCTTCTCGGCAACGACTTTGCGGTGCCCACTTCCGGGACTCCACCCTTAGTCGTTGCCGAGAGGGCGGCCGACGTGGATGGTGAGAATCGGGAATGGGTTGGGAGGTGCCAACAGGATGAGATGGCCTGTGTGGTAACCCGATCTCGCTCTGCGGCTCCTGCACAGCCTAGCACTCAACCTCGGGGACAGTGGAGGAAGGATCAGGAGAAGGTTGCTAAGGGCAGGAAAAGGGACATTGATTCTGCTGCACTTCTCGGTGATTCGGTACTTGGACCTATAATAAACACGGGAGTTGACTCTGGCCCAGATATGGTGTGTAACAAGGCAGAGTTGGGTAAGACTTCGCGTGAGGCAAGAGCTGTAGCGAGAGCCACTAAGGCAGTAGAGCCTACTAGCCGGGTAATGTCTTATTACAAAACCATCTTGATGCATTGACGCCCGGGGACATAAGTGAGCAGCAGCTGCAAGACGCTAGCCTAGCTCGTTATAGCAATGGTGCCATAGAGTTGGAGGAAGATGGGGATGCGAAGCCGGGAGATTTCTTTAGGCTCAACAGGATATTGTACCGCAGATTTCTAGACCCCAAATCGAAGTGGGAGGGCGGTGCGAGGGTAGTAGACCAGGTGGTTGTTCCAAATAAGTATAGAGAGTCCTTATTGTGTCTGGCGCATGATGTGCCGGTGGCGGGTCATTTGGGGGTAACAAAAACATTGGCGGCATTGGGCAGGTTTTTCTGGTGGCCTGGGGTCAAGGCTGATGTCTGTGCATGGGTGGCTGGTTGTGCGACCTGCCAGACAACGGGGAAGCCTAACCAGACAATCCCGAAGGCACCTTTGTTTCCCATACCTGTCACCGGGCCTCCGTTCAGCAAAGTTGTAGTAGATTTGGTTGGCCCTTTCCCGCCTACTAGTAGTGGCAATAAATTCCTGTTGACAATCATGGATGTGGCTACGAGATACCCGGACGCATACCCCATGAGAAACGGCTCGGCAAAGGCAGTTGATAAAAACTTATTATTGTTCTGTTCCCGTTATGGATTTCCACGTGAGGTGCAGTCAGACCAGGGGAGCAATTTTACATCCAAATTGTTCAAGCAAACCCTTCAATTGCACGGTATATGTTCTGTAGTGTCGTCAGCCTACCATCCCGAGAGTCAGGGAGTCTTGGAGCGGTGGCACTCGACCCTGAAGAGTATGCTACGCTGTTACTGTGCAGAACATGACACTGATTGGGATTTGGGTCTGCTGTATGTTCTGTTCGCTGCACGTGAAGTCCCAGGAGAGAGCCTGGGGTTCAGTCCAAATCAACTAGTCTTTGGCCATAATGTGAGAGGACCTTTAAGTATGGTGAAAGAGATCTGGGAGGGCGAAGAGAAGCCGAGGTCTGTACTAAAATATGTCCTTGAGAGCCGGGAGAGACTTATAGGTTGCATGGCAGCGGCAGGTAATAACTTGGTTAATGCACAGGCGGTCATGAAGCACCAGTATGACGCCAAGGTGAAGCTTCGGGAGTTTTCGGTGGGTCAGGAGGTAATGTTGCTTTTACCTTTGCCTGGACACCCCCTTTCTGCCAAGTTCATTGGGCCATATGTGGTGGCTAAGAAACTGTCCGACCTTGATTATCTCGTTGCAACACCTGACCGTAGGAAAAAACATCAGTTATGTCATGTTAACCTCATGAAAGAGTATGTGAGACGCCCCTCAGAGCCTCTCACTGTCCCTGTGCTGGCCTGCAGCGGCCAGGGTGGAGAAGGAGGTGGGGACAGTCATGCTGCTGAGGAGGATAGCTGGGACTGTGTCATTTCCGCGGAACAGTGGGCGGGGAATACTGAACAAGAGGCTAGGCAAGCTGTAAGTCACCTGCCTGAGCACCAGGGTGCTGCTGTCCTAGGCCTGTTCAGGTCATACCCCTCTGTTTTCGCCGAACACCTAGGTCTCACTACTCAGGTAACGCACGACGTGGACGTCGGTGATAATGTGCCCTTCAAGTCAGTGCCCTACTGTGTGCCCCCGGTAAAGTTGCCAGCTTTACGGGAGGAGTTAAAGTACATGGTTGAGAGAGGGATGATCACTGAAGGTTATGTGAAGTGGACATCACCCGTCGCGTTGCAGCCAAAACCTGACGGCAAGGTGCGGTTCTGCATAGATTTTCGTAGGCTAAATGGCTTGACCACTACCAACCCTTACCCTTTGCCTCGAGTTGACGACAGCGTGGACAAGATAGGGAATGCAAAGTACCTTACTAAAATTGATCTTGTAAAAGGCTACTGGCAAGTACCCCTGTCGGACCGAGCTAAGCAAGTTTGTGGTTTTGTGGTAGATGGCAAGACCTACCAATGTAACGTAATGCCTTATGGGCTTAAGAACGCACCTGCCACGTTTCAGAACCTGATGAACGATATTTGTGACGAAATCCCTAACTGCACGGTCTACCTTGATGACGTGATAGTATATGATGACGATTTTGAAAATCACCTAAGGCACTTAGAGACCCTGTTTGGGAAGTTGCACGATGCTGGGCTGGTGGTGAACCTGAGGAAGTGCGAGTTTGTAAAGGCTACTGTGCAGTATCTTGGCTTTGTGGTCGGGTTAGGCCGGGTGTGCCCCCCCCTGAGCAAGATACAGGCTATCAATATGTTTCCCAGGCCCACCACTAAGCGCCAGGTCATGCGGTTCCTAGGTATGATAGGGTATTATAGGCGCTTCATCCGGGGATACTCTACTGTCTTAGCACCGTTAACTGATCTACTGTCGAAGTCAGTGAAGTTCTGTTGGGCTGCGGAGTGTCAGAGGGCTTTCGACCTAGTCAAGCACCTGCTGTGTACACATCCGATTTTGAGGGCCCCAGACTTCTCCAGGAGTTTTCAGCTGGCGACTGATGCCAGCGGTGTGGGTGCCGGGGCAGTGTTACTGCAGACTGATTCCGAGGGCTTGGAACACCCAGTGAGCTTCTTTTCTCGCAAGTTTAATTCGGCACAAAGGAATTACTCGACTATAGAGAAGGAGCTTCAGGCTATCGTTTTGTCGCTCAAACATTTCGAAGTTTATGTTCCAGCCTACGGCCCGGTAGTGACGATTTATACGGACCATCATCCCTTGAAATTCCTAAATCAGTTTCACAATCGGAATATGCGGTTGACCAGGTGGTCCCTAATGCTCCAAGAGTATAATCTCAACATTCAGCATATTGCCGGGAGTGAGAACGTGATAGCAGATTGTCTATCAAGGGTTGATGATCCAAGATAGTCGTGCACGGTGTGTGGGTTGAGCAGGAGTAAAATTAGGCTATCATAACGCCGTCCAAAAAGATTATAAAACAATAAAATAAACGAGAAAACTCTTTTTTTTTTTTAGTTTTGTAAGTCTTTATTGTTGTAGCATGATGCATGCGATATTGTGTTTTATGTATAATTCACACTTCAGTTGTTGTGCACCTTTTGCAATTAGTGGCAGCTAAGGGTAGCAGGTCGGTTGGTTGCCTGTCAGATTTTGATAATGCTTCTAAGGTCGATTATCTAAAATCTTGGGGGGGCTGTGCCGCACCCAGTGCGTTGCAACGCAACCTGATTGTACTCCTTGGTATTCGAATGTACCGCCCGTGATCTGGCTACCGTCAGCCGCTATGTATATTGAGTGTGACAACTTATAACTATGTTCTTTGTATCTCTGCAAAGGTCTCGTCATGTGCTAACCAGTGGTGGGTTTTGTTTTAAGCCATATCGAGACCTTCCATTTAATATGTAGTATCAATAGAGAAGTTGATAGATAAGACAATGGGAGTTCAGAGAGAGAGAGTGAGTTAGGCTTCAGAGCAAGAGGGTAGCAACGCGCCTCGCTGCCGGCCGGGTGGGTTGCCAGACGTATGGACTGGTTGGCAGCCTTGCGCTTATAGCTAGGCGCGACAGGGTTGGTAGTCCATTGCTGCCTGCCTACGCTGCCTGGTTTGCCCATGTTGTCGTACAGCACACTGCCTGGAGGCTGGCTGCGTGTTCCATGACCAGGTTGCCTAGAACCTTTGAGATTCTAACATCCCTTGCCCTCTCTCCCACCTTCTCACGGTTGCACTCTTTCTCTCTGACGACATTACTCTCATTTCATTCTTCTCTCTATTTAAATGCATAACCTTCCCTTGAGGTCCTAAAGGAGTTTCAGCACTCACCTCTCGTATTACTCTTAGGACAAGCATATATTTACATGTATTAGATTTAAGGGGTTAATGTGAACAGCGATCTTCTTGATGAGGATAGTTGGTGAACGTTCTACATGTTCACGAGTTATATGCCCCGCTCATCATCCCATTTGTGACTAGACTGGTGCCATGTGTAAGAGCCCGACCATGCCCAGGAGTTGTCTGTAGAGGGACGAGGACTTAGCCTTGATTTGCATACCGAGCCAGGAGCGAGTGTAGCACCCGAGACTACAGCTTGCTCGTAGTGCCGGTATAGTAGAGTAACGTAATTTATCTGTCCTTGTGTTCTTTACAGTCTTCTCCTGGGTTCTCGCTTTCGGTGCTGGGACTCGTTGTTCCTGTGACTTGGCCTGCTAGCTAGAACACATGGGGATGATGAGTGGGATATATCTTTATTTTACTATGCATTGCAGCTCTCTTTAAGTATATGTATGTAACACTTTACAATACACATTACTCACACACAAGACAACACTATTAATACTTTCATGTATCAATTAACTGCACTGTCGTTTTGCTGCTGTGTCCGGAGTTCTGTTGCGTAGGGCGCATACGGACTCGGAGGGGAGACAGAGTGAGAGAAGCGAAGTAGCCTATGCAGTAGTAGGCTACCGGCGCAGTACTGTTGCCTGCAACCTTTTAGTTATTCCAAGTATAGATTCATTATTATAATAAGTGACTACTATTTATGTTCCTCCCATGTGTATTATTAGGTATCTACTGGATCATGAACATCTTGTATGCTACATGCTAGTGCATGTTAGTAGGGGACAGTTAGTGTAGTGCACGCGCTTTCAAGTAGGCGTGTACCTTTGTCATTTAGCATTTCACTGTCATACCTTTAGCCTGCTTCTATTCTATATTATTAGAGGCTTAATATTAACGTAGTTTCTTGAGTATTGCATTTCTTTAGTAATAACGTAACCTATAAATGTCTGAGGGAGTTTAGCCTCATAGCCTACCCCTGTTGTACACTTTCGCCGAGTTAAGGTACCTCGTTACCGTAGACGATAACTCTGTAGGGCGTTGGTGCTTTTGTTGTCTGGAGCATATAGTATTTGGGACTGGAATCGAGCGTGTCGTTGTCACTTAAGCCATTTCTGTCCTACGATCAAGAATCCCGAATATGTATTGCCGATCCAGCCGTAACAACAGGTACACATGGAAAGTGGTGTGGACGATGAAGGATAAGACAGTGTTGGAACGAAAGTCACCTATTGATTATATATGTGTGGATGAAAGAATGAAGACATCTGTGATGGATGCTAGGGTGCATAGGGGTATTGGAGGGGGTCTGTCTGATCATTATGTAGTAGTAGCTATGGTTAGGATACAAAAGAAATGGGTACAGTTGGGGACAGTTCCTCGCAGGACACTCGATAATTAGTTAATAAAAATCATCTGGTAACAGTGGCGAGGGGGTGTGGGATTGGGGAGGAGACAGTAGGTGAGCGATGGTAGTGGGGGAGGGGAAACCAGCAGAACGAGTTCAGGTGGTAGTGGAGGGAGGTGAGAGACTACTTACCTTATTGTGAAACCCCTTCATTGCGGTTGATATACAAACACGTCCTATGTAAAAAAGGCCCACACTACTGTTGACGTACAGAAACATGGTGGTAGTATAATTATGCTAAGTTGGGGGCACCAACACACCCCGCTTGTTGCTAGATGCTTCCAGGAGGCTCTAGCCTTGCCGCCCACACTCAGATCAGTGGGCTTTGAGCATTGGCAGTAGAGGATGTGTGAACAATTAACAGGTACCTTAGGAGCTGAAAATAGGCGAAAACAGTAAATATGTAATTGTAACAGCTATACGAAATATTTGGCTAATTTTATCTTTACTTCAAATCCCATCCTGTCGTGTAAACAAAAAAACATGATGCAGTAATTGTACATGTCTTCGTATTATCGGCAGAGGTAGTGACCGATAAAAGCGTATATTTTTGTTCGCGCGGGACCAGCCAGGGGTAAGAAAACACAATATATTTATCGATTTTCCCAGGTGGTAGGAATGGGTAGGGACGGGCTGTTGACTCTTATAGGAAGAATTTTACTCAATCTTTTCATTGGAGCTACGTCCAATTTGCTCAGAGCTACAGTATATGGCATTAGGGCTAACCCAGCCAGCTGGGCGTATACCTTCCTATAGATAGGTCGCAATGAATGGGTAAATTATGTTTAGTAACATGTGTAATAATGATTGCATAGCAAATAGATTGATGTTATGCAATGTAAATGGTAACACCACTGGCATCCTAGGAATAGGTATATTCAGTAAAAATACATATATAAGCATAATGCAGAGTGCTTGAACAAAAAAAGAAGCAACCTTATATCTCGCCCCACACCCAAATCATTCGTCTGGAACAGAATATGTTTTGTATAATCCTTCAGACGTTCTTCTCTTGGAAATAACCTATCAAATGCCGACACTCATAGTTACAAAATAAGAATTGAATGTTAAAAAATAGGTATACCATAATCCATCTCCTTAATGTAATTGTTATTCATCACACGAGCGTTGCCATACTAGCTACAAAACACATGTGCAAGTAGTTTGTAGTATCAGTTATAAAAATGTTTAACCATATCACATACACACACACACACACACACACACATGCACACTCACACACATAAAGAGAGGGAGAGGGACAGAGGAGCTTATGGATTTACCATCACTAATCTCATCTCTATATTGCTAATGATTGACCAAAGTGGATGTGAATAATCCAACAAGTTAGTGTATAGGCCAGGAATGCCACTCCCCGAGAATAAGCATTAATTTATGTCAGGATCATTAGAAGAGTTACATCATATTATCTATAATTTATCACCACACATTTAACGAGTTAGGTTATAGGCATGTGATAAAGAGTCGCTGAAACTCCTGTTTCATTTGCTTGGCCTCTCTTACTGATTTTCTTTGTGCCTCATTTACACTGAGAGCAATCCAGCTAGCTCTCACAAATACCTCCTCCTCCTATCCACTTCACTACACTAAACATGCACACCACACTTCATTCCTCCACACCAAAATTGAAACAAAATGATGAATTTTAGCCCAGCCTCGGAGTCCCCAGGGGGGGGGGGGGGGGCCATAAATGCCCCCTCACCCGCCCGACCTTCCCCTGATGACCCCACAACATTACCTGGACCTCGGCTTGTTAGTCTTTCTATTAATTTCTGCAACATTCGCGGACTTTCCTCTAATTTTCACTCTGTTGAACACCATCTCTCCTCCTACAAACCTGATCTTCTCTTCCTCACCGAAACTCAGGTGTCTGTAGCAACATGCAGCAGCCCCTTCTCTGTATCCTCTTACTTTCTCTATCCTAGTTTCAAAGCCAAAGGCGGATGTTGTGCATATGTGCACAACAAACTCACTTGCTCTCGTGTTCCCGATTTCGACTCCTCTGAATTCTCAACTTTATGGCTCACACTTTCCTGTCATTCTCTTACTAAATATTTCTGTGCTGTCTATCTTTCCCCTAACTCTACTAACTTTCCCAAATTCTTTGACTATCTAAACTCTACAGTGGAACACATTCTATCAATTTCTCCTTTCTCAGAAATCTACATCTTAGGAGATTTCAATGTTCACCACCGCCAATGGCTCTCCTCTCACACTACTGACCCACCTGGTGAACATGCCTACGTCTTTTCTATCCTAAATGAACTAGAGCAGTTAGTTCAGCAACCCACCCGTATCCCGGATCGCCTCGGAGATCGGCCCAACATTCTTGATTTGTTTCTAACTTCTAACCCTTCTTCTTATACTGTCGATCTTTTCTCTCCTTTGGGCTCCTCCGACCATAAACTTATCTCTGTCACCTGTCCTATCTCTCCAGTACGGCCACCCGATCCTCCTAGCCGGCGGCGCTTGTGGCACTTTGGCGCTGCCGACTGGGAGGCTCTCTGGCAGTACTTCTTTGATTCCCCATGGAATTATTTCTGCTTCCGTGGCTGGGGACTCTCGGAGAGTGCTGAACGCATTACCGAGATAATCCTATCGGGCATGGAAGCATACATTCCATTCTCTTTCTCTCAGACAAATGCTAAAACATCTTGGTTTACTCACGCCTGTTCTACTGCTGTCCGCAATAAAGAGGAAGCATTCAAACGGTACCGACGCCTTAAAACTCAAGACTCTCATTCTTCCTATGTTTCTGCCCGGAATCAAGCCAAATCTGTTCTTCGACTTACCAAGCACTCTTTCATCAATAATAAATGCACTGAACTATCCAACTCTAGCTCTTCCAAAGCTTTCTGGCATCTACCCAAAAACCTCTCAACAAATTTATCTTCCTCGTCTTTCCCTCCCCTTTCTCACTCTTATGGCACAACCATCACTTCTTCCTCTGACAAAGCTAAACTCTTCGCTCAAACTTTTGCTAGAAACTCCACCTTGGATGATTCCGGTGCTATTCCTCCCTCTCCACCCTCCTCTCTCTTACTTATGCATAATATCCTAATCTCTTCTAAAGATGTACTTTCTACCCTCTCTGGGCTTAATACTAAGAAAGCGTACAGTCAGGACGGTGTTCCTCCTGTTGTACTCAAAAACTGTGCTTCCGTGCTGACTCCCTGCCTAGGCAAACTCTTTCGTCTCTGTCTATCCTCTAACGTCTTCCCTTCATGCTGGAAGTTTGCTCTCATTCAACCTGTCCCAAAGAAGACATGCCAGCTTTCAAAAATTGATATACTCACTTTTTAGGGAACTTTTTTTTGCTATTGGCCTGTCCGGTCACCTTTGATAGGCACAATTTTGGGACAGGCCAAAAACTATCCTGTCCTAAAACTGAATAGTGGTCATTCGTTCCCTAAGGTGTTTCAATAATGTTCCCTAGCGTGAATTTTTTTCTGACCGGCCCAAATTTGGCAAAACTAGCCTGTCCCGAAAACACGTATTTTCCACTAGCCTGTCCGTCAACATATAATGTTTGTTTATGCTATATGAGTTACTTAAGTTATTTTAAGGGCAAAACTGGCAGAAATAGGGCTAGCGTTACCAAAGCTATGCAATAGGAGTAGAATGTTATGCTTTTTCCAAATCTTGCATCCATTTTGTAATAACTGAAAAAAATGGAAGTGGTAAAGCCAAATATGTTAAAAAGAAATGATAAAGTTAACCATATTGGGGGAAATAAACAAAATTTCATTTATTTGTGTTTTTATTGACCAATAATTGTTTTCCTGAGCTTAGGCATTACGGAATGTCCCATACTCAACACTAATTTCAGTTTATCATCATTTCTGGTAATCATTTCTGTAATAAAGTCTCTAATTGCGCCAAGGTAGTTAGTGTCCTCATTACTGTATGGAATCAGATCATTATTACCAATAACCTCCAACATCTGTCCTAGAATAGAAAAGTGTATTATGCTATCAACTAGTACAAACCGGGGCACCTCTGCGGCACGCAAATATCCCAACACGTAGGCATATCTCATTAATAATATTATGGTGACACCCTTCAAAATCTCACGCCCATGTTTCTCCTCGTCGTTGTCCACATTCACGGCGCTACCGACAATGAGGGTATAATGGTTCCAGATAATGTCATTCGAGATACTGTAAGCTAGACACGAATCTTCGTGAATGGAGTGATCAACGTTATAAATTACCGAAAAACGGGATGTCGCAGATGATTTTCTAACTACGTCAATCTGGTAGGTTGCTCTTGAGCGAGGCAGTTCTACGGAAGATGCTTTACCTTTTAGCACGTCAATTGATACGGTGAGACCGAACTGTCCCCTGATTACCAAGTGAACGTCGGTCACAATGGAAGGATTCAAGAAAGAGAGCTTGATCTTCTCCTGCAGATTTTCCTCACCAGTGTCCATGGACACGAGCAAGCATGTGCGTGTGGTCACCCAAGACGGTACCTCCTGTGACTGATACCTGACAAGATCCTTTTAGCGTCCTCGTCCTTCATTCGTGACATGAAAACTGTAAGCTCCTTCGCTCTGGACAGACATGACACTCCTCAGATTGAAGTACTTGTCCTGAAAGGGGTCAACGTCAATGATGGCCGTGGCCACTGTTGGATTCTTCATGTAGCTGTTGACCGAGGACACCCGGTCAGATTCCCGCGAGGCTGGCAACGGGAAGAAGAGTTCGTGCGGAGGAGGAGAAATGTGGTGAAGACTGATGCCACCGTCGCCGCAATCAACGCCCCCCGCCCATGCCTGAACCTTAGGGAAGGGGACCGTTGTAACCTTAGACCAGGGTGTGACCGGAGGTACTCAATGCCAGCAACAGGCGCCGACCCAGGCAGGTGTGGCCACCGGTGCAATGTCATCAGCACCTGTCGGCAAAGACAAATCACTAGAGGACGACACGGGCGGGAGTGTTGGTCAACCGCCACTTCCACCTGGATGCAAAGACGCAGCACCAACAACAGAGGATAGCGTGGTAGTAGCTGTTGGCGCACAGCCACCTCCACTGCTTTCAATTAGGCCGAAAGAACAAAAGAAAGACTGTGAAAGATATGATGATGCCACACAGAACAAACAAATAGTCCCCCATAAAAAAAGTAATTGGCTGCCTCCCATCACCAATCCTTCAAACGTGGAGGTATACAGTGTTGATGATGCATTACGCTCAGAATTGTATGAAAACGAGATTGACAAATAATCCCACAAAAATGTTAGAGATTTTGTACCAGTGCTAACATTTTTGTGGGATTATTTTTGGTGAGTCGTCTGACTGGGATAGGACACATTATACGAAGCATGACCTAGGAGGTATACAACGCATTATACGAAGCATGACCTAGCTATACGCCGCATTATACGAAGCATGACAGAGAGAGAGTGTGTAACTCTCTCTCTCTCTCACACACACACACTGTGTCTGTCTCTCTCACTCTCTCTCTCTCTCTCTCTCTCTCACACACTGTGTCTGTCTCTCTCTCTCTCTCTTTCTCACATACACACACTGTGTCTGTCTCTCTCTCTCTCTCTCTCTCCTGGAGAGAGACTACCTGGCCAGGCTGCTGCGGCGGCGCCGCTGTACGGGTCCCTGTCGTGATTTTAACACACACATCTTTAGGCGATCTTCTGCTGTCCAACGTGAGTTGGTGGAATTTGAGTTGGTGGTGAACCTTTTTTCAGGAGGGTCTAAATTTTTGTGGGTGAAAGATGTCGTGGAAAAATTACAAGCAATATTTTTTCGAGAAAGCTAAATTTGTCGATACAATTGTAAAAACTAGAACAAATAAAAGAAAAACATGAAAAATTCCATTTTATTTTCCGATTTACATTATACGAAGCATGACCTAGCTATACGACGAATTATACGAAGCACCACAGTACCTGTTACTCCCATTAAATTTAGTTCACTTGATCCTAAAGTTAAGAAAGTGGAGGATATAGGTGACTACATAGCTAACAACCAATATATAACCCCCAAAAAGGGTATAATAAAATATAAATTCCAAACA
This sequence comes from Paralithodes platypus, assembly GCA_032716605.1. NCBI lineage: Eukaryota > Metazoa > Arthropoda > Malacostraca > Decapoda > Lithodidae > Paralithodes > Paralithodes platypus. Next base: position 92,670 of record JAVRFV010000157.1, on the reverse strand, counting down.
GTTTATATTTGAATTCTAAACCGTTTTTATTTGTACAAACACCAGTGTCCATGGACACAAGCAAGCACGTGCGTGTGGTCACCCAAGACGGTGCCTCCTGTGACTGATACCTGACAAGATCCTTGTAGCGTCCTCGTCCTTCATTCGTGACATGAAAACTGTAACTGTAAGCTCCTTCGCTCTGGACAGACATGACACTCCTCAGATTGAAGTACTTGTCCTGAAAGGGGTCAACGTCAATGATGGCCGTGGCCACGGTTGGATTCTTCGTGTAGCTGTTCATCAAGGATACCCGGTCAGATTCCGGCGAGGCTGGCAACGGGAAGAAGAATTCGTGGGGAGGAGGAGGAAAGTGGTGAAGACTGACGCCACCGTCGCAGCAATCAACGCCCCCCCGCCCGTGCCCGAACCTTAGGGGAGGGGGCCGTTGTAACCTGACACCAGGGTGTGACCGGAGGTACTCAATGCCAGCAACAGTCGCCGACCCCGGCAGCTGTGGCCGCCGGTGCAATGTCATCAGCGCCTGTCGGCAAAGACAAATCACTAGAGGACGACACGGGCGGGAGTGTAGGTCAACCGCCACTTCCACCTGGAAACAAAGACGCAGCACCAACAACAGAGGATATCGCGGTAGTAGCTGTTGGCGCACCGCCACCTCCACTGCTTTCAATTAGGCCAAAAGAACAAAATAAAGACTGTGAAAGATATGATGATGCCACACAGAACAAACAAATACAAAAAGTAATTGGCTGCCTCCCATCACCAATCCTTCAAACGTGGAGATATACAGTGTTGATGATCCAATACGCTCAGAATTGTATGAAAACGATATTGACAAATAATCCCACAAAAATGTTAGAGATTTTGTACCAGTGCTAACATTTTTGTGGGATTATTTTTGATGAGTCGTCTGACTGGGTTACGACACATTATACGAAGCATGACCTAGGAGGTATACGACACATTATACGAAGCATGACCTAGCTATACGACGCATTATACGAAGCATGACAGAGAGAGAGAGTGTGTAACTCTCTCTCTCTCTCTCACACACACACACACACACACTGTGTCTGTCTGTCTCTCTCTCTCTCTCTTTCACACACACACACTGTGTCTGTCTGTCTCTCTCTCTCTCTCTCTCCTGGAGAGAGACTACCTGGCCAGGCTGCTGCGGCGTCTCCACTGTACAGGTCCCTGTTGTGATTTTAAAACACACATCTTTAGGCGATCTTCTGCTGTCCAACGTGAGTTGGTGGAATTTGAGTTGGTGGTGAACCTTTTTTCAGGAGGGTCTAAATTTTTGTGGGTGAAAGATGTCGTGGAAAATTACAAGCAATCTTTTTTCGAGAAAGCTAAATTTGTGGATACAATTGTAAAAACTAGGACAAATAAAATAAAAACATGAAAAATTCCATTTTATTTTCCGATTTACATTATACGAAGCATGACCTAGCTATACGACGAAAAATATTTGACTCAGAGAGAGAGAGAGAGAGAGAGACAGACACAGTGTGTGTGTGTGAGAGAGAGAGAGAGACAGACACTGTGTGAGAGAGAGAGAGAGAGAGAGTTACACACTCTCTCTCTCTCGCTGTCACCTATCTATCTATCTATATGCTGATGCCCAATCCCCATTTTGGGGGTAGCCAAATGTCATGCTGTCATGCTTCGTATAATGCGTCGTATAGCTAGGTCATGCTTCGTATAATGTGTCGTATAGCTAGATCATGATTCGTATAATGCCTCGTATAGCTAGGTCATGCTTCGTTTAATGCGTTGTATAGCTATGTCATGCTTCGTATAATGCGTCGTATAGCTAGGTCATGCTTCGTATAATGCGTCGTATAGCTAGGTCATGATTCGTATAATGCGTCGTATAGCTAGGTCATGCTTCGTATAATGCGTCGTATAGCTAGGTCCTGCTTCGTATAATGCGTCGTATACTGTCCTAGGTCATTCTTCGTATAATGTGTTGTACCCCAGTCAGACGACTCACCAAAAATAATACCACAAAAATGTTAGCACTGGTACAAAATTGTGGGTGAAAGATGTCGTGGAAAAATAATTGACAACTCGATTTCTTTAACAGGACAGCGTGAGCGCGCTCATTGCTGCTGATTATGGGCAAGACGTTAGCTAAACAAAAATTGACTCAGAGAGAGAGAGACAGACACATCTCTCCTAAATTTTGGGGGGTGAAAGATGTCGTGGAAAAATAATTGACAACTCGATTTCTTTAACAGGACAGCGTGAGCGCGCTCATTGCTGCTGATTATGGGCAAGACGTTAGCTAAAAAATCTTTGACTCAGAGAGATAGAGAGAGAGACAGACACAGTGTATGTGTGTGTGAGAGAGAAAGAGAGAGACAGACACTGTGTGAGAGAGAGAGAGAGAGTAACACACTCTCTCTCTCGCAGTCATGCTTTGTATAATACGTCGTATAGCTAGGTCATGCTTCGTATAATGCGTCGTATACTGTCCTAGGTCATGCTTCGTAAAATGTGTCGCACCCCAGTCAGACGACTCACCAAAAATAATCCCACAAAATGTTTAGCACTGGTACAAAATTGTGGGTGAAAGATGTCGTGGAAAAATAATTGACAACTCAATTTCTTTAACAGGACAACGTGAGCACGCTCATTGCTGCTGATTATGGGCAAGACGTTAGCTAAAAAATCTTTGACTCAGAGAGAGAGAGAGAGAGAGAGAGACAGACACATCTCTCCTAAATTTTTGTGGGTGAAAGATGTCGTGGAAAAATAATTGACAACATGATTTATTTAACAGGACAGCGTGAGCACGCTCATTGCTGCTGATTATGGGCAAGACGTTAGCTAAAAAATCTTTGACTCAGAGAGAGAGAGCGAGAGAGAGAGACAGACACAGTGTGTGTGTGTGTGAGAGAGAGAGAGAGGACAGACACTGTGTGAGAGAGAGAGAGACAGACACTGTGTGAGAGAGAGAGAGTTACACACTCTCTCTCTCGCCGTCATGCTTCGTATAATGCGTCGTATAGGTAGGTCATGCTTCGTATAATGCGTCGTATAACTAGGTCATGCTTCGTATACTGTCCTAGGTCATCTTTGTATAATGTGTCGTACCCCAGTAAGACGACTCACCAAAAATAATCCCACAAAAATGTTAGCACTGGTACAAAATTGTGGGTGAAAGATGTCGTGGAAAAATAATTGACAACTCAATTTCTTTAACAGGACAGCGTGAGCGCGCTCATTGCTGCTGATTATGGGCAAGACGTTAGCTAAAAAATCTTTGACTCAGAGAGAGAGAGAGAGAGAGACAGACACTGTGTGTGAGAGAGAGAGAGAGACAGGCACTGTGTGAGAGAGAGAGAGAGAGAGAGAGAGACAGACACTCTCTCTCTCGCTGTCATGCTTCGTATAATGCGTCGTATAGCTAGGCCATGCTTCGTATACTGCGTCGTTTACCGAGGTCATGCATCGTATACTGCGTCGTTTACCGAGGCCATGCTTCGTATACTGCGTCGTTTACCGAGGCCATGCTTCATATACTGCGTCATTTACCGAGGCCATGCTTCGTATACTGCGTCGTTTACCGAGGCCATGCTTCGTATACTGCGTCGTTTACCGGGGCCTAAATTATTCGAAAAGCGACTCTCCATCATTTCTCGATGACGGCTAGGGACTTCTCTGATACTCTGGGACGAGGTGGTGATGGTCAACCAAAAAAATGCTGCTGAGAAGCGGGAAGGCAAGAAGGTGACGATAAGCCACATGTCTCTGGCTTCTTCCAAAGGAAGAGGGGATGAGCCCTCTCGCCTTTCTGTTCCGCAGGAGGACCCCTCCTTCAGACAACTTTGCTGTGTTGCAATCTGAAAATTCAAATGGCTACTCTCCCTCAATCGTATACCTAGCTCATGCTTCGTATACTGCGTCGTTTACCGAGGCCATGCTTCGTATACTGCGTCGTTTACCGAGGCCATGCTTCGTACACTGAATCGTTTACTGAGGCCATGCTTCGTATACTGCATCGTTTACCGAGGCCATGGTTCATATACTTCGTCGTTCACCGAGGCCATGCTTTGTATACTGCGTCGTTTACCGAGGCCATGCATCATTTACCGAGGCCATGCTTCGTATACTGCATCGTTTACCGAGGCCATGCGTCGTTTACCGAGACCATGCTTTGTATACTGCGTCGTATACTGAGGCCATGCTTCGTATACTGCGTCGTTTACCGGGGCCTAAATTACTCGAAAAGCGACTCTCCATCATTTCTCGATGACGGCTAGGGACTTCTCTGATACTCTGGGACGAGGTGGTGATGGCCAACCAAAAAAATGCTGCTGAGAAGCGGGAAGACAAGTAGGTGACGATAAGCCACATGTCTCTGGCTTCTTCCAAGGCAGAGGGGATGAGCCCTATCGCCTTTCTGTTCCGCAGGAGGACCCCTCCTTCAGACAACATTGCTGTGTTGCAATCTGAAAATTCAAATGGCTACTCTCCCTCAATCGTAAACCTAGCTCATGCTTCGTATACTGCGTCGTTTAACGAGGCCATGCTTCGTATACTGCGTCGTTTATCGAGGCCATGCTTCGTATACTGCATCGTTTACCGAGGCCATGCTTCGTATACTGCGTCATTTACCGAGGCCATGCTTCATATACTGCATCGTTTACCGAGGCCATGCTTCGTATACTGCGTCGTTTACCAAGGCCATGCTTCGTATACTGCATTGTTTACCGAGCCCATGCGTCGTTTACCGAGCCCATGCGTCGTTTACCGAGCCCATGCGTCGTTTACCGAGGTCATGCTTCATATACTGCGTCGTTTACCGAGGCCATGCTTCGTATACTGCATCGTTTACCGAGGCCATGCTTCGTATACTGCGTCGTTTACCGAGGCCATGCTTCGTATATTGCGTCATTTACCGAGGCCATGCTTCGTATACTGCGTCATTACCGAGGCCATGCTTCGTATACTGCGTCATTTACCGGGGCCTAAATTCTTCGAAAAGCAACTCTCCATCATTTCTCGATGACGGCTAGGGACTTCTCTGATACTCTGGGATGAGGTGGTGGTGTTCAACCAAAAAGATGCTGCTGAGAAGCTGGAAGGCAAGAAGGCGACGATAAGCCACATGTCTTTGGCTTCTTCCAAGGAAGAGGGGATGAGCCCTCTCGCCTTTCTGTTCCGCAGGAGGACCCCTCCTTCAGACAAATTTGATGCGTTGCAATCTGAAAATTCAAATGGCTACTCTCCCTCAATCTTATACCTAGCTCATGCTTCGTATACTGCGTCATTTACTGAGGCCATGCTTCGTATACTGCGTCGTTTACCGAGGCCATGCGTCGTTTAACGAGGCCATGCTTCGTATACTGCTTCATTTACTGAGGCCATGCGTCGTTTACCGAGGCCAGGCTTCGTATACTGCGTCGTTTACCGAGGCCATGCTTCATATACTGCGTCGTTTACTGAGGCCATGCTTCGTATAGTGCGTCGTTTACCTAGACCACGCTTCGTATACTGCGTCGTTTACCGAGGCCATGCTTCGTATACTGCGTCGTTTACCAGGGCCTAAATTTCTCGAAAAGCGACTCTCCATCATTTCTCGGTGACGGCTAGTGACTTCTCTGATACTCTGGGACGAGATGGTGATGGCCAACCAACAAAATGCTGCTGAGAAGCGGGAAGGCAAGCAGGTGACGATAAGCCACATGTCTCTGGCTTCTTCCAAGGAAGAGGGGATGAGCCCACTCGCCTTTCTGTTCCGCAGGAGGACCCCTCCTTCAGACAACTTTGTTGTGTTGCAATCTGAAAATTCAAATGGCTACTCTCCCTCAATCGTATACCTAGCTCATGCTTCATATACTGCGTCGTTTACCGAGGCCATGCTTCGTATACTGCGTCGTTTACCGAGGCCATGATTCGTATACTGCGTCATTTACCGAGGCCATGCTTCGTATACTGCGTCGTTTACCGGGGCCTTTACGGCTATCCGAGATACTGCCTGACATCGCTTTTCGAAGGAAAAATAATTGACAACTCAGATTCCATGGTGAGCCGAGTGATACGGCTGATGTGGG